>JAPQWV010004641.1:0-27905 GCA_027422505.1 Craterostigma plantagineum
AGATAGTAGAACAGCATTATTAGCAGCATCGGCCTGCATAAGACAAGTTCCTTGATGTCCAACATGTAATCCTCTTCACAATTTTGTCCACCAAGGCATCACAGTCAGTCCTACGCCACTTGGTAGGTGACAGAGGCACTCCAAGGTACTTCATAGAAAATTGCCCTTCTTGAAATCCAGTCATTCCAAGTAGTTTCATTTTATCTGCCTGATTAATGCCTTCTATATACATGCTAGACTTCGCTGGGTTAGCAGTAAGACCAGTGGTTTTATGAAAGTGCTCCAGACTGTTCTTTATCAGTGCTACTGACTTCTGATGGGCTTTGCACATAATCAGTAAATCATCTGCAAAGCACGAGCTTACCATCATATTCTGCTTACAAAGAGGATGAAATCTGAATCCTTCCTGCTTCGATGCCAATAGGAGTTTTCTGGTTAGATAGTCCATAATTAGCACAAACAGCAAGGGGGATAATGGATCTCCCTGCCTCAGGCCTCTTGCTCCACGGACATGACCTTCCAGGCACCCATTAATAGCCAGCTTGTAGGTTACAGTAGATATACATTCCTTTATCCACTCCACAAATCTTACGGGGAATCTCAATATTTAGTAAGCATATCAGGAATTTCCATTCAACTGAATCATAGGCCTTTCTCAGATCAATCTTCATCATACACCTTGCTGAAGCATTTTCTCTTTTATACAATCTGAGCAGTTCCTGGCTGATCATGATGTTATGACCTATCGCTCTCCCCGGTACAAAGGCCCCCTGATTGTCATGTATTAGATTTGGTTGGACTTTCCTTAGTCTGATGCACAACATCTTAGATATGCACTTGTAGATGGTAGTGCAGCAAGCAATAGGTCTATACTCCATGGCAGTTCTGGGGTTGGTAGATTTAGGTACTAAAGTGATGGTTGTTTGGTTCATTGCTCTTACCAGTCTGCCTTCCTGGAAGAATTCCATCACCGCATCTGTGAGGTCCTCCCCAACAATATTCCAGGCAGCTTTGAGGAATTCACTATTAAATCCATCAGGGCCTGGTGCTTTATTGCTGTGTATTGAGAACATGGCTGCTTTTACTTCCTTCCTTGTAAAGGGGGTCAGAAGGTCAAGCTGGTCCGTCACAGAAAGTACATTCCCTGTGCTATAACATCATCATCAATCTCCTCCAAAGTCTCACTAGCTGTTCCCAGTAACTCCTTATAATAGGCAATGAAATGGCCAGCAATTGCATTAGGTTCTTCTATGATCTGTCCCTCAGCATTCTCCACAGAAGAGATCCTATTCCGATTCCCTTTGCTTGATAAGAGCATGGAAGTACCTGGTGTTCTGATCTCTCTCTTAACCAAATTGATTTAGCCTTTTGTGCCAAGAATTTGGTGCATGCTCTACTGATAAATCTGAAATCCTCTGCCGCAGCTTTTTCTTTTCTATTAATGTTCCATTCAGTGGGTCTTTGGTTAGTTCATCTGTAATGATTCTAATTCTGCTCTTCTCTTCTCAGTACTTAGGACTATGTTTGCAAAGTGTTCCTTATTGATTTCAGTAATGGCTTCCTGATCGGAATCAGTTGGTGCAGTACATGTCTCCCCTTAGACCACGTGTAGTGACTGCCCTTCCTTCTTATCTCCTCGAGCTCACAGTCCCTAATACACTGTCCAAACGCTTCATATTCAGTAGTATGTACTGGGCTCCCTCCCAGCCTATCCTCAGCTGAGAGGATATTGTTGAAGTCACCCCATACAAGCCATGGATCATTTGTCTGATTGATTTCCCGGAGATCCTCCCACAAGGCTTCTCGCATAGAGCTAGTATTATATCCATATACACATGTCATATATATTAAATCCCCCTGTTTCTCCACTAGTGTGTGGATCATCTGAGCTATTTGCTTTAGCACGGTCACCTTCCATTAATTCCTCCACAGTAGTACTATTCTGCCATTAGGGTGATTATTAAGATTATTTACAAAGCTCCACCCACTGAACCATCTCTCTAATACTCCATTCAAGCCATCCTTTTTATTTTTGTTTCTACCAGGCATACTAGACTAGCCCGAAGTTTGCCACACCTCAGCCTAATCTCAGCCTGCTTATTCGGGGTATGCATACCCCGTACATTCCATAAAACTGCTCTATCCATTGGGTGGGGAAGGCATCCCCCTCAGGCTGTGATCACTACTTTGTCCTTGGTCCTCTGTTGCTGCCCTCTGCTTATTTTGCTTATTGCTCCCTTCCTTTGCACTCCCTTGTGTGGATATAGTCTCACTATTTTGGTACAGGCTTCCCCGCTGTGTATGGAGCTCTGTAATTCCAACTCTGATCACAGTTGGAATTGAATAATCTTGATAATTAGATTATGAAGTAGCATGTTGGAAGAACAAAAGGTCACTAAAAGCCGCGGATCGCGCGCGGTTCAAAATTTTATATTCCCTCCATTCCAGCAACTTTATCACATAAGTTGATGGACACGCAAAACTAAGGTGATATTATTATAATAATATAGTAAAATGAAAAGGTAAAAAAGTGTATATTTTAACACGTCTTTTAAGAATATTTAGTATTATTATATTGATTGTTTGTGATAGTTTTTGCTAATAAGGAAAGGTGATGAAATTATTGGGATGCCCGAAATGGAAAAGTGTGATAAAATTAGCGGAACGGAGGGACTAGTATATATGTACATAATAAAAAGAGTTAAATGAAAAGATAGTTGGTGGGTGTGTGTGTCAACCACGTGCAGCCAGCAAGTTTCGATCGGAGAGTTATTATTATTATTATTATTATTATTATTATTGTTATTATTATTCATGCACTAACTGAAGGAACCAAGTCAACGGCTCGTAGTAATGGTTAAATCAGATCAGATGCAATAAGCATTACTTAATCGTATTCTCTCTACTTTTAAACAGCTAATCTCCGTTTCATTACATACATAGATGTATGTATATATATGTAACAATAACGCTCGCTTGATAGTTCATTAACGTATATTAGCTTCATTCTATTATCATAAACTCCCACAACATTTTCTCAAAAAAAAAAAAACTCCCACACCATTATTCTCACACCATGATGAAGTTAGCAACAGCAATTATTCTCAGCATATCATGCATCTGCTGCCTAGGCTTTGCTTCTAATGCATCAGCAGGTAAAAAACCACAACAATAGAATCTCAAATATCAGTTTCCTTTCTCTATACCTCTAAGCCCTCGTTTGGTTACCAGGTTTAGTAATGATAAACATAGGTTTATCCAATGTTGATATGTTTGGTAGCTATGTTTAAATAAAACATATGTTTATTAATAACTTTAAAGCCTTAGGTATAGGTTTAGAATAACACACCCTTCACGTGGGTTATTGAAAACCCACCAATTATTTTACAATATTATCCCTCAACTAACACAAAGCGCACGTCTATCTCAAACTCATTCATCCCCAATTCTCAGCAACTGGAAAGAAGGATCGTCTGAGTGGAGAGGCGACTCGAATCTCAGCGGCGACTGCCATGAATCGACTTGACTCGCCATGGACTCTGTATCGTAAATTGACAGGTGGCTGTTGCTGTTTCTCCTCAAGGTTCGCTTACCGTTAACGCTGCTGGGATTGTCTGCGTCTGCCTTTGACTCCATTGAATCTAAAGGAGAAACAACGACGGACTTCAACACAGACGCATTCACTCGACAAAATCTGAGGAAGGAAGCAATGGGAAAAAAGGAAAGAATAGAGATTTCGAATTTGTTGGGATTAAAGTTCGCAAGTGCCGTGTGATTGATCTGCTTTTGATTAGGAAAGATTAAAAATCATGTTTTTCTCTCCTTACGTGGTAGTAGAAATTGGCTGTCGTCCTATGTTGTTTGCGGCAATGTTTAGAGAGTATCTCGATTCTCGACGAAGCTTTCTGGAGATACTAGGTGATGACGTGGCGTCTTATGTTGATATTTGATTTTTTTGTAAGTCTTATTCTAATAGTTGAGGGTATAAATGTATTTTCATCAAACATCCAGTTATTAAACCCATGTTTAGTCAAACATAAACATTTCGTTTAAACCCACTAACCAAACACGCATTTTATTTATACCCATTAATTTGTTTTATATAAACCATTACTTATTTAAACCCTCCTAATAATAAACCCGCTAACCAAACGAGCACTAAAAGCTAAATCAAACTCTATTACGTCCCTCTCAGATATTCTTCAGAATCAAGATTTCAAGCAGCAGCCACCCCTCAACGCCACGTTAGACGAAAACAGCACAATCCCAGGGTGGACATTCCAAGGCCAAGGCGAGTACCTCAAGACCGATAATGGGCACAACGCCGTACTTTTGGGCCAAGACGGTAAAATTAACCAAACTTTTACGGCGAACGGCGATCGATCATAGTACCTCCTCACGTTCGCTCTGAGCACAAGTGTTGCTGCAAGAAATAACTGCACTGGCCTCTGAGCCTCGGGAAGTCTACGGGCTCCTTCTCGGGAGCTGGGGAGAGGGAGAACCCGTAAACTTGGTTCTCGAGAGCGAGGCCGTTGATCCCATCAATTCAACTTGTTGGCCCATTGTTGACTCCCTCTCCCTCGTGACCAGCCGTCTTTTGCTCAATCAAATCCCCGGTTATACATTTATGCAACCAACGCTTTGATACTATAAGCTCCCTCAGGGAAATTACATTACGTGCGATAATAAAGAAATCAGCCTGATCGTAACATGCTGCAAATAAAATATATTAATATAGGGATAATTTTTGTCTTTTGGTAGAGAAGTCAGCCTAAATGTGAACTGTGAGCGGGCATGTTGAAAATAAAATATATTAATTTTAATATATGGTTAATTATTGATTCGCGTGAGGTATGCATGATGAGGACAACTAATTTCGGGTGTGATAAAATTAAGCAATTTATGGTCACTATAAATCAATTTCATCTTGAAATTGCTTATAAAATTACAAAGTTAAGCAAAATTAAGGAGTCATATATGTCCCTAAATTGCTTTGATGCCCTAAATTAGTCGTTCCTATAATGTCAATCTCCGAATTACAGAGACGGTAAAATAAAAATTAAGCCTTTAAAATATTATGGAAACCCGACTTAAGCCTTTAGGTGAAGTGGTAATAGACCGATAACAATATCTGATGATCACCGACTAATGAATGAACAAGGTAACTTGCTCCCAAACCGTGGATTCGAGTCGGGACCCGCCTTCCCACAATCCCCCGACAAGGGAGTTGTGATTGACTCCGAGCCGAGCATAGCCCAATCCGCCCTACAACAATGGACCGTAGTGGGAACGGTGAAGTACATCGACGCGAATAACTACTTCGTCCCGGAAGGCAGAGCCGCCGTGGAACTCGTCTCCTCCTCGGGATTACAGACGGCAAGGACTCTCTCCGAGGGCTCCGACTACAGCTCGAGTTCTTCCTCGGGGATGCTAACGACTCATGCATTGGAGATTTCGTCGTGGGCGTCGCAGCGGGCTCAACGGCTCGGAACTATACTGTTCGAAGCGGAGGCAAAGGCTCGGTGATTAAGTACTCGTTGGCACTCAAGGGAGAATCGAGCTCGACGGCGACGGTGATACGTTTTCAGAGTTTTACGACGGGGTTGAGGAGTAGGGATGGCTTGCGTTGTGGGCCGGTTGTCGACGGCGTTGTTTTGAAGGAAACATCTTCTTCTGGGCTCGTCGAAGCAATTTGGGATAAGAATTTGCTGCTTTTGGTAGCGTTTTTGAGCTTCGTTTGCTGAGTGAGAACGTAAATTGAATAGTTTTTTGTTGCCTGATACCGATGCTCTACGTCACGTGCTGTGACAGATTTTATTCCTTGTTTTCCATTGTACGAGAAAGAAGGACCTTGCCTTTATTATGTGGTGTGGGTGGGTCAATCACAAGCCTTGATTCTCTACCTGATATGGGCTAAATCAACAAAATTTATGTGACTCATAAGGATTTCTATAGCGGTAGAATATTTTTATCACAAAGTTTGTAGTGCGTATAGGGTGTTTGTGTGGGACGTGTGTAGACAGACATGAAAAAGACACAAAATGTACGTGTTTCAAATCCTTGCGGATTCTACGTCCACGGGCGTTCCAAAAAACTCTCTTTTACTATGTTTCAAAAGATTACACACTCGCCAATGACCCCTTGGCCTAGTGGTTGAGGGGAGGCCTTAAAAGTCATGTGGCTAGGAGGTCAAGGGATCGAATCTCACCTCTCACATTTCCTTTGAGAAGTCCTCATGGGCCTAAGGCCCATGACTATTGTTTGTTGGTGGGTTTGGGATGTACTCAACTGGCACTGGGAATTAGTCCCACCTCTGGCGTGTGTGGCGGTTAGTCCATACGGGGCTGTGAGGGGATACATCGGGACCAAAAAAAAAGATTACACACTCGAAACAGCTTACCTTCACTCTGAAAATACTAAGTACTAAATGAAGATGCCTAAGGCAATAAGTGAGAGAGTTCTGGTGTATTTTTCCTGTTTGATGAATGCCAACGAAAATAACAAAGTAAGGCTTTTATAGGAGCTCCGAGCTGATGTCCGAGGTTACGTCCCAAAACACAAGGTGATGCGACCCTTCAGTACGAGGTACAGTATAGTCCGCCATCAGAGCACCTTTTTGCATAACACCTTTTTGAAGGATGTATGGTCTTGTCAACAATGATATTGGTGCTCCTATAAAGCATTTTACATGTATTGTAGCGTATCCAATAAACTTTTCCTTTCGTGATGGTGCCAGTTGGCCACGAAAGTCCCTGCAGGTCCTATTTTCTTATTACCTAAATCTTATCTTTTATTGAACGTTTTCTTCGTTCCCCTCCTTATTTATCTTTAGTTACTTTTTAGCCTACCTAATTTTATATGCCACATCACTACTCTATCAACCTTGAAATCTTGTATACCGAAAAACCAATTCTAGCAATATCTCAGTGGCCTGGTAGGAAAGGCATTCACAGTTCATCGCTGGTGACATCGGGCTTGCTAAAAATCAACATTATCCGTCAACCGACACGAACCGCACCCGAAATAGCAGGTTTGCGTTAGCATTTTCGATTTGTTTAAGTAAATGTGTAAACTCAAACTCAACCCAATTATTAAGTGGGTCAGGTTATGGTTCTTATTTTCAACCCCAAATCAATTCATTTATCAACCCATTTTATCCCAATATTATAAATTACTAAAATAAAACTACTTTGATATTTAAATATGTGTTTGTTAGAGTGTTGTTATTTTATAACTGTAATTGTTTCTTAATAATGTTCTTAATTAGTTAAGTGTTTTAGAAACACAACTGCTTTGTTTCACTAACATTTGTTTAATTTGAATTTATAAATTCTATATATTTTGTTATTATCTTGCTGTTTGTTTAATTTTAAACAGGTTGACGGATTGGATTATTTTGAATTTAAACAAGTCGGGTTCGGATTCAATGATTCAACATGTTTAAATAAACAGTTCAGGTCAAGATTGAAGTTATCAACCCGTTTAAACTTGTACCCAAATGTTACCCAACCCGACCTGTTTACCACGGTTAGACTGACATAAGAAAACAGAGAGCAAAGAAACTAATCGTCTGAAATGGTACACAGGTTATCGGCGGTATACTAACTTCAACTCGAAGTATTATTATTCAACTCAAAAAGGAAGCAAATCAATTGTACGGGATAAATATCTTACTCTAGTAAGTAGTATCCAACTTTATTAAGCAAACAACAAAACTGTGACGACGACAAAAGGGCATCATCTCATGATTTAAGGAGTGTAGTAGGATCAATTCAATTCTCCTTGACGAAAGCAATTCCCTTTTCAATTGAAGATTTCAGCTCGGCCTTGAGCGATTCGAGACCCTGTTTTTCGAAATCGGTCATCGGACCCAAACCTAAAACCTCCTCAACACCGTTCTTTCCCAGTTTCACCTGCCCATTCCACATATGGTGGGTTTAAATCCATTCAAAATTCACAAACATTGTGCCTTATACATCTCTACGTGCATATGTAAGTATTTCCATGTAACGTAACTAACCTTCGAGGCAAAGAAAGGCAGCTCCGTAATAGAAGATTGCACGAATGAACATTCCACAACATCGGATACCCCATTCAGTCCCTTCAAGCAAGCATCAGCAAATATTGCACCAGCATAGCTGCATTACAAGTAGGAAAATCCTCAACAAAAACCAACTTCCCAAAATACGTTTATTATGCGTCTGCATAGAAACACAAAACGTTACAGCATCACTTATCCCAGGAAAGACGTCCACTTACGCCATAGAAAGTGTAGCAGAACCCTTTCCAGCTTTCGCCTCGACAACTTCAGTTCCACCATCTTGCGTTCTCTTGGTGAGAGCCAAGATTTCTTCATCCGACAGATTTGCTTTGGGTGTGGCCTGATAACATCAATTGATTATATAAATCTTTCATCAAAATCAAAGCTAAGATATTTAAATTTTCCTTTCTGACTGATGACGCATTCTTTTCACCCCTCAGACAAATTAAATAGCATAATGACATACCTGTGAAAACAATGGAAGGATAGTGATCCCAGCATGACCACCGATGACAGGAACATTAACATCTAAAGATGAATATATAAAGTTAGGCGGGAAATCAGAAACTAAAACCCTTCTAAATATACACTACCATAAGAAAGATGGAAAAAAATTCAACTCGAAAGTAATACTAATATCACTACCTGCTACATTTACTTTAGCTTTTCCAGCGTAGAATGTCTTTGCCCTGACCACGTCGAGTGTGGTGACACCAAACAGCTTCTTCTCATCATATACTCCCTTGCTCTTGAATACCTCGGCAGCGATTGGAACAGTCGAATTCACAGGGTTGCTAATCATATTGACAAGAGCCTACAGTTGCAAGATGGGCAAAATCGACATATCATATAATAAAAATGTAGCAGCTGAAAACAAGAGTTGACAGATACAGAAATAAAACGAGGGAGAAGCATTACATGTGGGCAATGCTTGGCAATCGCCACGCAGAGAGATTTGACAATGCCAGCATTGATCTTAAAGAGATCATCTCTGGTCATGCCAGGTTTTCTGGGTACACCAGCAGGGATGATGACTATGTCTGCACCTGTCAAAGCCTCTCCGAGCTGCTCGTCTGAGGCATATCCCTTCACCTGCACACAGAGAATCAACAAACTAGTTCAAATTTTAGAACAGATTATCCTATGTTTAACCTTGTAAAATATGACAATTTCACCAAAAATCAATCACCTAAATGAACTCAAAACGACCCCAGAAGAGAAGTCGATGAACCAATTTATCATATTTATTTATATTGTTTATAAGGACGATTATGAATTTTGCCATTTCTTCAGAAGAGAAGTCGAAATTCAGTGAACTTCCTCCACGTTTCAAAACGTTAACCAAATGAATACCTAAGGAACATTCAAAGTTATCTTCCAACTATAACCACAGCTAGAGATCCAAACGCTAGAATTTCCCAAAACTGTAAAAAAATAATAAAAAAAAACAAATTCAGATCCTAGAAAACTCAACCGAATCATAAAAAACATAAAGCGACAGTAAATCGACCTCAGATCTGGTGTTGATGTGGCTAACATCGGCTGCCACTCCAGGAGTTCCGGCTATATCGTAGAGAGACAGAGATGAGACGAGAGGATTCAGTTTCATCAACAGAGACAGAGGCTGGCCGATGCCTCCAGCGGCTCCGAGTATCGCCACTTTCCTTTCCGGCACAGACTCCGACGAGAAGCTGCGACGAGTAGCAAAAGACGCCGTGTTGGCTGTTCGCTTCAGCGCAGATCTCAACATCGATGCCGACATTTTTGCGGTTTTGAGTTGCAGAAGCGAAATGATATTTTCCTGATTTAGGGATCAAAAAGTAAAATGAATAATAGATAGATAGATTCAGCCTCGCTTTTAAATGGGATTTTTAAGTAAATGGCATTTGACGTGGTCAACGTTAAAAAAAAGCCTCCAAATATAAAATGACTTTAACGCCCTTAATAATCGGCTCCCAGAAAAATGTGGGGTCCCTTATTACAAAGCACAGGTCCCCTAAGCAGGGGGCCCGCCCCTGCTGTGCAGCAAATGACGGGACATATGCTAGCATGGACGGGGCCCCTGCTATATAGCACGGGTCCCCTGCCCAGCATGGGCGGGGTCCCGTGCTGCAGTAGGCACAACACAGCACGGGGCAGGGGACCCGTGCTATATAGCAGGGGCCCCGCCCATGCTATTAGAGGTCCCGCCCAATGCATGGGCAGCAAATGGCGGGACCTATGCTATAGCATGGCGGGGCCCCTGCTATATAGCACGGGTCCCCTGCCCAGCATGGGCGGGGTCCCGTGCTGAAGGACCCCGCCCATGCTGGGCAGGAGACCCGTGCTATATAGCAGGGGCCCCGCCCATGCTAGCAGAGGTCCCGCCCAATGCATTTGGGCAGCCATATATATATATAAATATGTGTTGGGGATTTGAACCCACGACCTACTACTTGAACGTCTGACTATACAACCACTGGACTACACCACACCCGCCCACCCTAGTGCGGCCCCGATTTAACATAATGGTTTTTACAGACACTGTAAAAAGACGAAAATACCCTTAAATTGAAGGCTATTTTTCAAAAGGTAGAATTGACGGGGCTATTTTTTTAAAGTTGACCGAGTCAAAGGCTATTTTTTAAAAAGACCCCTTTTAAATCTATGTTGAACTAATCGACATACGCGCAGGGCTTTAGGTTTGTTGGACTTGGTTCGTGAACTTCGATGTCCGCTATTTATTTCCAACTTATCTCTAATGGGTACTTCATTTTTTTTGTAAAACACAAAAATAAAATTCGTCTTTACTCTAATGGGACTCTATATCTGATACTAATATTGTGTTGATTAACAGAGATACTTTAGATGTAGAGTACACACAATTTTCAACACAAAAATTGTGTTGTACTTTCTTTTTATTTATAATTTAGTTAAATAAAAAATAATTTACTTATATTTAAATATTTGATTTTCTTATAATAATAAAAGTAAAAATAATATTAATTTCCTATTATTTATTTATATTTTCGTTTTAGTTTAATAAAATTATAATTAAATAATATGCTAAGTTTATAATTTAGTAAATACTAATTATTATAATTTATTGACTTTTTTAATTATTATAATATAAAGTTTAATATAGGAATTTGATTTTTAGAGTAGAAAATAGGAATGTATTGGAGTGAAATTATTGTATAAAGTAGAGTTTATGGGTTGGAGTAAAAGCACTGTAGCAACTGTAATATTATGCAGAATCAACTGTATTTTCATTATGCGGGTTGGAGATGCTCTAATAGACCATATTTTGTTTTTAATTTTTTCTGGAGTTTATTTGAGAATGATTTTTACAGTTATAGACTTTTTCTGCTAAGTAACAAATATTATGAATTAAATAAGTTAGTGGAAGTTTATAATGTTGAGAGAATTAGTTGAATCAAATATTATAAATTTAGTTAGATAAATGATGTATTTTTTGCTTTAATTAATAAGCATAATTAAGATACTATTATACTATACACTCAATCTGCCGCTATAAATATAACTCGTATCTTTGAACGCTCTAATGCGTATGCTATATAAAATATATGTATGTTAATTTTAAAATAATAATTAATAAATATAGAAGACAAAATTAAGAGCATAAAAATTTTATGTACCGAGTGATTCTTTCTGTTTAATACTACTTTTAAATTTCATATAAATGACAAGGAGCATAGATGTTACTTTATAATTTAACTGATTTTATCTATATTTCAAATGGTTAATTATAGTTTAAAATTTAATTGTGTATAATGTATGAGAGAATAAAAAGAAACAATTGATTTTTGAGGATATAATAATAATAATATAATAATAATAATAATAATAATTAAAATAAATAAAACACTATGACGGTAAAGTATAAATTGACTAACCATTTATATTTAAGTTGTTACCGTAACCTTCCATTGTTATAATTTTGTAATTAGGATATACTATACATGTAACTTTCTATTATATTAAGTGGGACACTCAGCATCGAAATCATGCTTAAATCAATTTGACTAGTATTGTTTGCATGTGCTATATAATAATCATATTATAATTTAAAAAGAACAATTGATTTATATTTAATTAAAGGTAGATTATAATTAACTAAAAGTAGGAAGTTAATAATTAACTAAAAATAGTAAGTAATGTAGTGGAAGGTTTGATCGTTGGAAGTCGCCCAAACCTAAAACCCAAATGCCCATCATCTTCTGACCCGACCCAACCCGAACCTACCCATTAGACAGAGACGACGACGACCAAATGACAACTGTACTATTCACTACACGCAACGGAAATAACGAGAAGATATATAACAGCAGAGCATTGAGCATTCAGAGCACACACATAAACAATGAGCCAGCCTCTTAATTTACATCACCTCATTAAAATACCAAAAAAAAGGTGTCCCAAGGGAACTGTGTTTTCATGGTGTAATTCTTGGACAGAACCTTTTGTCTGTTATTTACCATCATCACATACAGAAAAGCAACACATTGTTCCGTCATTTTGGTCTATATCAACACACAGAGGCAGTGGCATGAACTTGAGTTTTTCGGACCCATTCGAGGATGCTTCCACAGTCTCCTTGCGTAATAAAATGCCTTCACTCGCAACCGAAAAGAGTAAAAAAAAGAGTCGCTAAAAGCAATTTCCGAAAACAAAACTAATGTGTCTGGAGAAATGAAATACCTATTTTTAGTACGGTACGATTTTAGCAGCCTCGTTTCTTTCGGGCTCGAGTCTTTCTCCATGCGAAGGGACTGAGGTAATTCAAGTGTGCGGCTTTCGTCCACATAGGCATCGCATATGAATCTGAGCACACTTTCCTGAAACCCGTTTGCTGACTTACTTAGCTTTCGTTTGAATTTCAAGTTAACGATACTGTGAATGATGAGTTATTACTTGTTTAAATGGATGATTACGTATTACGGTAAGAAGATTTTTCGTACCAAGGGTTTCGATGCGTCGACCCACTGGTACATGGGCTCGTTCCGAAACCATGTTAATTGCCTTTTCGCAAAATTTCTGTAAATAATTAACAAATAATATGGTGTTACATAATATAACTTGTGCAGATTGCGGAGAAATTATAACGAAGAGATGGTAAGAACTAATGGCAAACCTAGACGCCCTTTGGAACCCTGAGAGAAATCTGTAGAAGTCCTTCGGAGAACTCCAGCCTCCCTGTTCCCTAGAGAATAACAGAAACTCCATAGCCTGGAAATATTATAATATATGTAATAGTTAGTGTAATTAATAAAATGAATTAAAAAAAAAGGATGTAATAGTTTGTGTAATTAATAAAATAAATTAAAAAAAGGTTTATTAAACGAGGCTTACTTGTCTATAGCCAATAGCACGAGTAGCAGAATTCGTATTTGGTAGAAGGCCTAAGTCGAGTAGCCACTTAGCCTCAGACAAAATCCCATCATCTGCCAACACAAAGGCGAAATTCGACGTACACAGCACTAGTCAGTAATTCGATTCGCTTTAATATATGTCGTAGGCACGCCGTAAAAATAATAATAAGCTTTTTTTGTTACCTAAAAGCATGTCTTCACACCGAAAATCAATTGCTCGGTAAAGATCGAGCCTTTGGGTGGAGAGGAAGAAACAAAGGAACTCATAGTCTAAGTCCTTCGGCTTCCTCTTCTCATGAACTTCATCTGCTTCACTTGATTCCAACTTCTCCTTGAAAGAATTATACGGCACCTCAATGGCCGAAGGAGATGCACCACTTGACTGCAATGCACCATTATGAGAACCTCAACTTCCTTTTTTTCATAAAGAGAAGCAGCCCTTCTCAAAACTTAGACGAATTTCATATATTTTCATGAGATGTGACTCTGATGTTTCAAAAAAGAACATAAATAATTATTAATAATAAACCTTGAGAATTTCGAATCTCCGACGCAAACGGTACCAATCGTTGGAAGCCAAGGATAGTACGCCGGCATCACCAGCATTTACCACCAATCGAAGCGCAGCTTTCCAATCACCAACCCTTTGTAGATCTGAGAGCTCAGAGTGTACTTCAAACGCAACCTCAGCAGAAGCTTTTGGGACGTCTGGTTTTCCATAGATGAACCTATTACACACATTCAAAACCTACATAAGCTTTTTGCCCCATCGAAGTAAGACGAAAACATATATTGAAACAAATTCACATATCAGTTTGAAACAGATTTCTCGATGTACCATCTTAAATATAATCCAGTACCGCCAGTGACTACAGGGACACGATCCCTACTGATGATTTCATCTGTAATACGCCTCGCATCCTCGTAAAATTGTCCAACCGAATAGTCTGAAATGTACGAAGGATATCAGATACTTACATAGGCTTCTCAATATGAAGAACGCAGTAAAGAAACATTACATTAATAGAATCGACATTGATAGCTTATGTTAAACCTATACAGCGTCAATGCCAAGAATTAACATAAAACCAGTTAAGACCTTAGACAAAGTATTTCCCAAGGTCATGCAATGATTTGCTATTCCCTAAACGAATTTCCTCTATCGAAATCAAACAAAGCTCGGGCAATTTAGTGAGCAGCAGTTTACCTTCGGAAGGGTGCAATATGTCAACCAGATGATGAGGTACTTCCTATTGAATTATTCAATGGCACTGTTCAATATATAAATCTTAAAGGAGAAATGTCTACACGCGTACAAAAAATTCAGCACATAAACCTGTCTTTCGCTAATCGAAGGCTTTGCTGACCCAATATCAAGACCTTTATAAACCTGCACCACGCATCAAAAACAGAAACCCAACAAGTCCCTAGTGAATTGCTTAAAATTTCAGGTTTTAATGGGCGAATTCGTATCAATAGCTAAAGAACCTGTACAGAATCGGCGCTAATAATTTCTCCATTGAGAAGTTTGGCGACTTCCAACGCAAGCCTGCTTTTGCCCGCGCCGGTGGGGCCAGAAATTACTATAACTTTCTTTTTCGGCGGCGGTGCCGCCTCGCAGGATGTGGAGATTAACCTCCGGCGGGAACGGAGAAGTGGTTGCTCCGCCGCAAGAGTTATTAGGCGGTGGCTGCTTACTCTTAAACCAGCAAGCATTTTTGGTTTGCCAAGTGGGGGAGTTCGACGTTGTGTACAAACAAATATGGAAACGGTCGATCGGACGGAAAATAGGGCTAAAAACGACACGGCCGAAGCGAAATTTCGGCCGGCCAAGTCATGACCGAAACGTTATTTCGGTCGCGTCAGTCACGACCGAAATCCGATTTCGGTCATGGCTTCGCCGACCGAAATCGGTCGCCGGTCGCCGCAGATCCGACCGAAATCGTGTTTCGGTCGGACTGTTCATAACCGAAAGTCAATTTCGGTCGGATCTGCGGCGACCGATCTCCGATTTCGGGTTGCCGTAGTCTGACCGAAATTGAATTTCGGTCGGGTCATGGCCCGGCCGAAAATAGGTTTCGGTCGATTTTTTTTAATAAATATCTAATTGCAGGCTAAGGGTGGGAAGTCCCTACTCGGAGGGAGCAGCAGATCCCCCCGTTGGACAGATCTGGAGAGCGTCATACGAGGGCGCGCGGCGTTGATGCATCCGTTCCTAGCGAACGGGAGGAGGAGAGGCGGCAGGGAGCGGGTGATTCTCATTCCGTATATGCGGATCACGATCCGCATGCGGATGAGGAGGCGCATGCGGATGAGGAGGTGCCCTACGATGCGGCATCGTTTGAGTCATCCGACGACGATGCGATACCGGTCTCCTCAGGTACATCCCTTCTCCATTATAAACTGACTTGCGATGTCGTGTCTTAATATACGTACCAAAAATTAAATTTATTTATGTGGTATAAAACTAAAATAGGGAGCAAGCGCTCCAGGGTCGTAGATGACAATTCCTGGAGAGTGCAGGGGCCACAGCCAGGTGCTCTACAAGATGGCGAGGTGATCCCTAGTTACTTGGGGCACACGCGCCCCGCATCTGGATGGGTGAGGATGAGAGGCCCCTGCTGAAGTGCGAGCGGCGGGCGTTAGTGCTTCGGCAGCTTAAGCAGTGGTACTGCCAATTCCCGCCGGAGACACAGAGCGAGATCGATGGCATAGGCCTTTTACACCTCACAGATGCCATGCTGGTACACTTGGACCAGCCTCTTCTGTGCATTTTTATGGAGCGCTGGCACCCCGACACGAACACCTTCCACATGCCGTGGGGGAGATGACGATCATGCTCCACGACGTCGAGCAGATCCTGCGTATCCCGATCGACGGGACGATGATATCGGGCACACCAGACGCCGACGACCAGCAGATCGCGGCGAGGGAGATTATGGGCGTCTCAGCAGACGTGCTGAGGGGATTTTGGAGAGGCGGTGGGGTTGCGTCGAAAGACGTGATGCAGAGGATGCGGGTGGCTCGGCCGGCGGGGTTCCAGGCCATTGCTTTGGCTGTGGATTCTATTGGGGTCGACCCTGTTCGTCGACAAGAGCGGGAACCGGGTGAAGCCCGACATCATGCACGAGTTCTATCGCTCCCTGCCATCTGCCAGTCATTACTCGTGGGGTTCGACCGCTCTTGCTTACCTCTATCGCCAGCTTTGCCTCGCCAAGCCGAGCGGATGCAAGGGGTTTAGCTGGGTGCCTGTCGTTACTACAGGCGTGGATCTACGAGTACTTCCCATGCTTTCGCCCACACCGTCTACCCCATCAGGTGGAGCCTGGCCATGCACGATCACGCATGTGGTCCGTATCTCAGTACGAGCGAACGGGCCACCGGTTTATTGAGATCCGCCGTCAGCTAGACATGATGACAGCGTGCGCGTTTCTGCCTCACGCACGAGGTCGTATAAGCGCTCCTGCTCAGAAATATCGGGAACTATTCCCTCGCCGATTGTGAGTGTCCTCCAGAAGTCGTGCAAGTATTCTACCGAAACTGGATAGTTGTTGTCCACGCATTGCTGAAGCTCACAAGCACATGGTAGTTGGTGCGTACGTCGTACTACACATCCGCACCTGGAGTAAACCTCATTCGACAACTCTTTGGTCCGCCGCAGCTCATTTCCCATAATTAATATTGCATGGTGTGAAACTCTGTATAATAATGTTAAGAATGGAAATCCTGACATCGGAATAGGTCGTTTCGACCGGGACTCCTCAAGTGTCTGCATGTCGACAATAACAAAATTATTAGATAAGGAACTCTAACACGTAATAATAATGTATTTACCTTTCTGATGCGAATCAACTGGTTCTGAATCTCCTTATGCACCAACCACGTCTGCTCAACATAACTAACGATTTCTAAGTCGGCTAGCCAACGCAGACGCATGTCATTCACTGCCTTCTCGTATTCGTCAACCGTCGGAGCTTCCACGACTGCTTTCCAGGACTTGTGCGTGAAGTGAGCTGCGGTCTTTTTGCTCTTCCCCCCAACCAATAAATTTTGTTCTCCACATCTTTATAAATATGCCACGTGCACAACAGATGGTGAGAATGGGGAAATACCATATGTACCGGTCGAACAAGGCCCAACTCACGATCAGTGACAATCGCCGACGGGTGGACACCTGGCCCTAGAATATCCCTGATAGACTGCAACATCCACCCGTAACTTCTCTTCGTCTTGTCCTCCATGACGGCAAACCCACACAGAAAGTTGTGATTACAGGGAGTCATCCCTATAATCTCAACTAGAGGCATCTTATATCTATTTGTCTTGTACGTCGAGTCAATCCCAATAAAATAAGGATACGTCCTCAGCAGTGCGAGTGACTCCGGGTGTGCGAGAAAGACATGTGTCAGCACATTAGTCTCCTCGTCTCTCAGCGCTTCAACAAAATATCCGGACTCTGTTGCCTGGTGCATCAACTGGCTCACCACGTCTCGACCCTCAGAATATTGCTTCTTCAAACGATCTATGTAATTATATATATGTCGGATCGTCGCGTTATCTTTTGCGTGTCGAGCCCTCATCGCTGAGAGGATATGTGCTGGTTTCGCTTGGGCAGCAGTCATTTCCTCTACGACCTTCTTTGCCTGGCTGCTTAACCCACTCCTGGCGGTGTCCCTTGGGATACTGTATCAGAGGGTGATTGTATATGGAATTCTCGGGTGCACCCGTACGAATGTACCATTCCCTAGTAGCTGGATCCTGCTGGGCTATGACTATAAACGGACACCTGCACTTGTTAGACTTCGACATCCTCTCCAATTCATCCTCCTTGCCTCTATAACGTTCTCCGCGAGAACATCTAATCAATTTTTTTGTTCCAAATTTCTTGTGCGACGAAATTATCACCTCGAAACCAAGACCAATAGCGACGCCTTTCGCCCAGTTAATGGCTTCCACGTCGGTCGGAAATCGTCCTCCTTCGCAGAAATGCTCACTGTAGTTTATCCCGTCGCCCGTGGAATCCTCCGGGACAATCTCCGCGTCTGAAAAAAAAAAAATTACAGCCGAAATTGAATTTCGGCTCCCCTAAGAGGCGACCGAAACAAGATTTCGGCCACCTCCAAGGTAGCCGAAATCCATTCTCGGCGGCGACAGTCACAGCCGAATGCGAAGTTCGGCTATGACAGTTGGGGCCGCACAATGATTTCGATCACCACATAGGGTGACCGAAATGTCTTTTCGGTCGGCACAAGGGGTGACCGAAATTATTTTTCGGTCACCCCTTGTGTCGATCGAAATTACGTTTCGGTCGGGCCGAATTTTTCGATCGAATCCGATCGAAGTTCGAGAATTCACGTCTATAAGAACGAAATTTACGAGAATTTGCTTACCATCCGTGCCAATAGACACTTTCTTTTGACCTTTCCATTTCCCAAATAGACGATTCATTGCAATTTCATTTTTTTGTTATGTTTGACTATGTGATTTGGATGTCTGATTGCGATATTAAAAGTGTTGTATGGAAAATGACTTTAAATAGAAATTTAAATTCAAAAGGGCAAAATCGTCTTTTATCAGCCCTTTAGGGGGCGGTGACTAGGAAAAAGGTGGCGGTGAATAGCAATCCAGATACATAAATAGTTCAGTTGCTTTATCTTTGTAAAAATGAAAAAAAAATATAGTTTCGCTTCTGTCAGAAAAATCTCTTAAAATTTTTTTTGAGCAATTTGTTTTCAGGCCCCCCAAAACTTTAACGTTAGTGTTCAGGCCCTTGTCGGGATATTTTAGTGTTAATGACCTATGTTATGAAAAATTTTAAAGATAAAGACTCAAACTGTGTTTTGACTAAAAACCCTTAATAAAGTGTTCTCTGAAGGGGTATTCGACGCTAGTTTTATGTTACATTGATACGACGACTTGTTACCATAAAAACCATAAGTGTTACGTTAAACTGATAAATGTTACTTTTCGATAGTAAAATAATTCTAACAAATTTATATTTATTTCTTCGGATAATCGAACCCCATTTTTCACAGCGAATCGAGCATAATCGATTGCCCCATCAACCAATCAATTTCGACGTGTCACGTAGAATTTATTCTAAAATTGATGAAGTACGATGTAAGAATTGTAATGAATTTTTATATGAGTTGAATTAGAAAATCTTGCCAAATCGAACTAGATTTTCGTAGCAATTGCAGCTAATCTGTGTGGATTCGAGGTACTCATAGTTTGGATTTTTTTATCTGCTATGTGAATTTTGAAACAATCGTCACCTTATCACTTCTAAAACGTAAGTTGTGTGAAGCAGGTCGTATGGAAGACATCGATTCATCTGGAATATGTGTTTGTCTTAACGATATAAAGTATCAAGATACGTTACTTCATTACTCATAACCGATATTTTTACCCGAAGTGGTATATTATGACCTACTTTTGTTTCGTAAGTATTGATGTAATATTTCGTTTAAGAGACCTTTTTCGATATTTTTTGGCATCGAGCTGTTGCTACGAAGCGTACTTCGATTATCCGAAGTGGTATATTATGACCTGCTTTTTGTTTTTCATAATGCAACGTATCCGTAACGCTGTATCCGGATCGGCGTGCGCATCCGCAGCGGCGAATCATGGTTCATATGCAATATGTGGCAATACTTAGTTAGATTGTTAAACAAGGGTTAGCAATTGTAAGTTGTATTGAACAGATTCGTGTTGGTGTTGCTTTTTGTGTTGTTATTCCTAAAAGATGGGATAGGTTTGAGTATACAACTCTGCAATTCGAAGTTCCTCTAGCCAAAAAGTAGTTTTTAGATCGTAATAATAGGTGGAATTTGCTTATGCAATGCTTAGTATCGCAATATTCTGTAATGGCGTTTTGAGTAGATTGAAACAAAGAGATCCACAAATGTGTTGTAGAAGATTAGAAAAGAGATGAAACAAATTATAATTGATTGAAACTGTTTAGTCTTGTGATTGATCTCTTTTCTGGAACTAAATATCCTACTGCAAATATATAAATGTGCTTTGATGGTTTGAAGAATTTACAAAAATGTATCATAAACGTAGTTATTAAAGGCAAAGACGATAGGTTAATGTCTTGCCTCCAAGACCATGCATAAATAAGGTGGTAAAGAGGTTTCGAAGATGGCAGCTGATTTCTGGTGGGGCTGAACGAAAGTGGTGGACAAAAAATCCATTGGAAGGCATGGAACAAACTTTCGAAGGACAAGGAGCATGGAGGCCTTGGCTTCCAAGAGATCCAAAAATTCAATGATGCTTTGTTGGCTAAACAATTATGGAGGATCATTACTCACCCAAACCTACTGGTAGCCAAATTACTCAAGGCCAAGTATTTCTCTAAGGTAGATTTATTGAAGTCTCTGCGCCAACTACCTCATCGTGGCTGTGGAAAGGCTGGCTAAAAGCAAGACATGTGCTGATTTCTGGGGCTGTTCTTAAAGCGGATGATGGGTCTTCCTTCCCACTGTCAGCTGCTCTTCCTCCTGCGCAAAGGATTGGCCTGAAACTGGTTTGGACCCATGACAAAAAAGGTCAGTTTTCAGTGCATTCAGCTTATAAAATGTTATGTGAAAATATTGAGTTACGACCCGAGGAACCTGAAGGCAGTGATAGAGGGGAAACATGAAAAAATTATGGTTGAGTGTTTGGAAACTCCGTATTAACATTTTCTTTGGCGATGCGTTCATGATGTCCTTCCCACAAAGCTAAATCTGAGAAGAAGAGGGATGCATCTTGACTATATGTTCAATGTGCGGGGAAAGTGAGGAATCCATGGACCACATCTTCTTCACTGCTCTAGAGCCTGCAATATTTGGAAGATGGCACCTTTAATTTCATGAGGACTGGTGTGGGCTGTTTTAAAGATATCTATGTGCGCCATCCAAAGAAGGAAGTAGCAGCGAGTACAATTATCAGTCTATATTTTATGGATGTTATGGAAGACTCGTAATCTTTGGATATTCAAAAGAGAATGGAGGGATGATCGAACAACTCTAGCACTGAATTTTTAAATGTGCGATGATCACTGTAGGGTGAAATAACCAATGCAGGATCGTTCCACAACCTTTTACGTTCAGTCGATGCAAACAATCGATTTTCTTTTTTGTGTACTAGCTTTGTTTTGAGTGCTCCTGTGAGTGTCGGCCTATCTGTTTTTGATTTGTAACAGAAGGTGCTTGGGCTATTTAGCCTTGTAATTTTTTAAAATCAATGAAAAAGCTATCGTTTCCGTGACCACTCAATATTGAGTATATGGAACTTACACATAACATAGTAAGATAAATTCATTAAGTCTTTAACAACTTATCATATTAAATATTTACTTTATAAGTGTAATATGACCATCTAAACAAATTAGATTACTTTCGAAAGTCAACAACGTACACAAAATATATATAGAGAGGAATTTTATGGTGCTCACCTTATGTGGGCACCTGTTGATGTGGCACCGATTCGTGCCATGTCAAACATTCCACATCGACATCTAAGGTTATGTCGTCTTAATTAACACCTTTTAGGTGTCATTAATTGATATTTCGGATGCTAATGTGGCATATTGACGCCATATATATAATATATATATATATATAATTTGGACAGAACAAGTGAAGGAAGCTCTCTAGACAAACAATAGAAGTCAAGCAAATATGTCATCGACAATTTGTCCATTAAAACAATCATCTTCATTTTCGCAACAACCTTCGAAACGATGAAGAGAGGTTGAACTGATTATATATCTGCTCGTTTTTTACTAGGGTTGTTACTTAGTGGGCTTTTTTATAAAATAATATGTTCAGGCCAATTTAATATTTTATAAATATCGTGGTATTGTGTTATTTTATTTATAGAAAAATTCTCGGACTCACCTCTGCAAAGGTCCTTGCCTCCGAGCATTGCGACGACTTGCCGCCGCTTCACCTCGGCATAAGGAAATATATAGGATGCACAACGACTCCGTACAACATAAGTTTATTCAAGATTCAGTTTTGACAAATTTTGATAAAGAGAAACTGGTTAAGGCTAAAGTCGTGATCTGAAGCGAATCTCGAAGTTCGAGCCTTGAATCCTTCTCGAGTAATTTTTTCAAATAAAATATGTAATATAGCATAAATTTAATTGTAAAATTAACACCGTCTGCATGTTTAGAAGCAAAATTTGAATGTAATATGCATAATCTTGTTGCAAAGAAAAACGAACTCACATAATCTAGTTTCATTTCCAATATACAGGCCCGAACTCAAAATAGACGTTTAGAACGCAACGAAATCTAGAAGAAAAGAATCGCACTAGAACAAAAGCTACTTGCAATTGACGAAAGTCTTCAAGAAAATGTCTTGAAGTTAAAATGGTTCGCTTATGACCAGAATTAAGAGGCACACGGTTTTTTGTTTTTTTTTTTTTAAAAACAAATTGAAAATCATTTGTTAACTTGAGAGTGATTGGATTGTCTTTTATTTTAATTGTTTTTGAACTTGACTAACATTTGGCTAAAAATTTAAAATGAGATATAAAATCCTCTTATTATGCTCTCACCAAGGTTATAATATTAGATATGACTACATACTTCTTTATATTCTCCCAACTCCAATCACTATTTTATGGCAAGACCCACAAAAAAATGGCCTTATATATAAAGGTATGATAAATATTGGAACCCCATCGAAAGGTGGGCCGAGGCGGACCGCCTCACTTGCCTTACATCTAGACGTGGTCTTACGGTTTAAAAATCATAACCAAACCGGCAGTCAACGGTTCGGTTAACCGTGGTCAACTGTTAAGTTCAAACCATTACTGACCCTTATTTATAATGGTTCGGTTTCCGTTTTTATTAAAGTAACCAACATTGATTTTATAAACCCTCGGTTTTTCCTTAATGTTTTTTGTTTTATTAAATTGTTAAAACAGTGATCGTTAGAGGCGCTTTAAGCATAGAGAGAGTTATATAACCTTTAATAAATTTCTAAGTTGCTATAATTTTTAATATTGTTAAAAAATCTAATTTATTAAATTGTTACATGAAAAAATGATATAAAAAAATTTGGAATGTAAACCGACAGTTTCAAACCCTAACCGTAACTAGGTGTTCATTATTTGAGAGACCCAATTAACCCGGCCAAATCGAATTGAATTTGGCTTATTTGATTTGGTTAATTCGATGAACGGGACGTTAGCTGGATCGCCCTAATTATAAAATGGGGAATCGGTTATCAGGTGGGGTAAAAAATTGAAACACCCAAAACCCGAATAACGTAATTTTTGCAATTTTTTTATTTATACGTCAATATATAAATATATAGTGACTCTAAGATGATACTACTTGGTTTTTGTAGATTATATCACTATATATGCGATTCGAATTTGATATTGTGTATTGAAATTTTATTGTAATGTTTAATTTGTAATTATTTCTTATATTAGGAATTAGAATTTTGGTTTTAACCCGAAAGTTTATTCGACTTGTTTGGTTTGGTTTGGTTTTGTTATTGGAATTCGGTTTGTGGTTGGGTGATCCGAGCGTCATAAACTCGAATAAACCAAACCGAATAACCCAAACCGAACCATTTGAACACCCTAACCGTAACCGACTCGGCCGGTTCAAAATGTTAACCATGATTACCACGGTTCAGTTATGATAAGAAGTTTTTACTAACCGTAAACCGGCGGTTCTTGACCGTGAATCGTAATCGTAGTCGTAACATGATGAACATGTCTACTCATCTGATATGTGGCCCTGAAAAGAAAATTGCATGGAAAAAATTATGGAAAAACCTTCGACTCCACGCCACACACTGTAGAAAGACTAGTGTAGCTCTAGAAAGCGAGTGCCCATCAGGGGTTTCATGACCGGACTGGACCGGCCGGTTCCGACAGAGAACAGGTGAACGGGTCGGAATTTCGGTCCGATTCAGGTTCGGTCCTGTTTTTTTAAAAAGAAAAGAAAAAATCAGAATAAATAGTAATTAGTTAAAAAAGAAAAGAAAAAATACGTAAAAAAAGATGGAAGTGTTTGGTGGAAGAATTTTAAATTTGACTTGGGTTTAATCCCACTCAATCACAATTTTAATCAATGTTTAATTAACATACATACCCAATATATTTTCTTTTATTTAATTTTGACTTCTCAATTTATAATTTCATTTTTGACAACCCTTTATAAAATTAAATTTTAAACACTAGCACATTCTACTTCTAAAAAATACATAAATCATGTATTTCTATATTATGTGATCGATTCATTTATAAAATTTATTATTTTTAAAAACATGCTTTAGTCAGGTTTGATCTGATTTTATACCGGTTAAACCACTAAACCTTAACTACCAAAATTTCCTAATGAGTTCGGAAATCCGATTTAAAACCATGGTGCCCATCACACACTCTCGTATTATATCCAAAAGAAACGAATTGAACAATAATATATCAATAATACAGATCGCAATTATAAAATACTCTTATGATAATAATATCGAGACAGGGAAAGTTGTGGGGATGCGAGAAATGAGTAAATACAGGATAGGGAGAGAGAGAGAGAGAGAGAGAAGAGACATAGCTTAGCTGTCTCGTGAACAGCAGGTGAAGGTGAGATGAGATGAGAGGAAATAAAGTTAAACCTAAAAACAAAAAAAAAAAAAATTATTCTTTCCTCTTCCTTGCCCTCAACTCAATTGCTCGAACTCGTCATAAAATTTCACATTCTTGCTATTCTTTTTAGTTTCCCTCAACTCTTTGGACTTTCACGAGATCTCCATCTGAGAAACCTCTCTTTCACTCTCCCTTTAGCTTTCACTTCATTTCTCAGTTCACATTCTCCACAACTGCCACACACACTAAAGCCCTTTACACAAACTTCGCCGACGACCACTCAAACCTAAAGAAAGTTGTCTTTGCGCGTGTGCCCAAAGAGAATGTCGTCGTCTGAATCTCTTCGAACCCTGACCGATCGGTTGAAGGATGCGGCGACTCTCGGCGGTGAGGATAGCAACGACGGCAACAAACCGGACTTCAGAGAACTCGATCTGGGCTCGCCGGTTTCTCCCCTCAGGTCTGCCCGGACCGGAGGTTCGGGTCCATCCATGACCACCACAACCACCGCCACGAGCAGCAGTTCGAGCTCATCTGGGTCAGTATCCGGCCGCCCCGACCGAGTCGGCGGGTTTCCCAGGAAACCCGCGTCGACTTCCAACAGCCACTCCGGCGAGCTCTCCATCGACAGTTCGCCGTCTAAGCCCGGCGCCACCAGGCCAGGCCACAACCGGTCCAGGTCAATCGGCTCGCACGGCTCGATCTTCTCCGGCTCGGTATGCGACTCGATCAGCTCTCCGGCGCCGGCGTCAGGAGCCATCCCCGCCGGAAACATATGCCCGTCGGGTCGGTTCTTGAAGACGGGAATGGCCGCAACCCGCGTTCCAAAGACCGACGTCCTCGGTTCTGGGTCGGTGAACTACGGCCACGGAAGTATAATCCGCGGCGGGAACGGATCCGGGTCAAAGCCCGATATGGGATCTCAGGCGAAGCGAACGGCCGCGGGCTGTGGAATCGATGCTGAGGAGCTGAAGAGGATGGGAAATGAGAGCTACAAAAAGGGCCACTTCTCCGAGGCGTTGGGGCTCTACGACAAAGCCATATCCATGTCTCCTTCGAACGCAGCCTATAGATGTAATAAAGCCGCCGCTTTGATGAGTTTAAGGAGGTTAATTGAGGCTGTTAAGGAATGCGAGGAGGCTATTAGGTTGGACCCGAGTTATGTGAGGGCCCATCATCGATTGGGTTCTCTGTTGCTTAGGTGAGCCAGTTCTTGGATCTTGGTTTGCTTTTCTTGTGCAGTTTGAATCTTTTTTTCCTTTCCCAATTTAATTGCGAGGCCGAGGCCATAGCTAAGGTTGTCCTTGATGAAATTATGGGCCACCATCGTTGATCTTTGTTGAGATTTGAGCTTTATAGCAGTCCAAGTCTTCATCATCGATACAGTTCTAGATTCTTGCTCAGTCAGGATCTTGAGATACATTTGTTTGTCTTAACGATTCTTGGTTTTTGAATTTGGTGCTGGTTTTCTTAATGCTGTGGGGTTGAGTTCATGCGATTAATGGCGTGGAAACAGTGAAAGTGAGCTGGCATTACTATATCTTAATTAAATTGTTGGGATTTCTCTTTTAATCTAATAATCTATCGTTGCTTGCTGTGGATCTGATTTAATCCGATCCCTTCCAATCTCTACTTGCTGTCAATGGATTGCTTGTAATAAAGGCAAACTGTGATTGGGGCCCACCACATTACACTGGTCCTCCTCCTATCTCTACATATCTTGGTACTTTTTGGCCTTTTATGGTTCTGTTGCTTTCATGAAAATGCACCACCGTTCTAGGTTTTGCTCTGTAATAATAATGGAAGTCCACAAAAGCATCCAAGATTCTGTCCTTTTTTTTTCAAGTAGTTTAGTAGTGCCTCATCAGTTCTTGCAAGAATGTTCCTCATTAGACAAAAATCAATCGCATTTGTGCAGTTTGGGGCAGATCGAAAATGCTCGAAAGCACATTTGCTTCCAAGGCCATTCCCCAGATTCTGCAGAGCTTCAGAAGCTTCAAGCTGTCGAAAAGCACCTCATTAAGTGCTCCGATTACCGAAGAATCGGCGATTGGAGAAACACTCTAAGGGAAATCGATTCAGTTATTTCATATGGAGTCGATTCTTCACCTCAGGTCAGTTTTTCTTTTTTTTTTTTCTTTCTTTCTTTTCATCGCAATAAACTCAGAATATCAGCAAGAACTCAAAAACGGTGAAGTTCGATTTTGCAGATTTTCGCATGTAGGGCCGAAGCCCTTCTAAAGCTCCGCCAATTGGACGAAGCGCTCTCAGTTCTTTCGAACGCCTCAACGAATGAAAATTCTCACTCTCAGTCTAAAATATTTGGAATGCTATTCGATGCATACCCTTTATTCGTTAGATCTCAGGTCGACTTGGCAATGGGAAGGTAAAAGTTTACACTACCGAAAAGAAAAATGTATAGCCATGTTTTTACTTTTGTTCTATACGCAGGTTCGACAATGCGCTCACTTCGATAGAACGGGCCCGCCAAGTAGACTCGCATAATCCCGAGATTGCGATTCTATTCAACAACGTGAAATTAGCGGGCCGGGCTCGGGCCCGCGGTAACGATCTTTTCAAGTCGGAGAGGTTCACAGAGGCGTGTTCGGCTTACGGGGAAGGGTTGAGGCTGGACCCCACGAATTCGGTTCTCTACTGTAATAGAGCGGCTTGTTGGTTTAAGCTCGGTCAGTGGGAACGCTCTTTGGAAGATTGCAATCAAGCCCTTCGAATCCAACCTAATTACACCAAAGCGCTGCTTCGGAGGGCTGCTTCTTACATCAAGGTAAGATATTTTATCTTTATGGTAAATTACTTTTTCAGTCCTGTAATTTAGGGAGGGTGGCATTATAGGGACGGCGAATTTGTCTGGTGGTATCATGTAATTTGGG
>JAPQWV010004642.1:0-27901 GCA_027422505.1 Craterostigma plantagineum
CCATACCAACCAAAAGTTCCCTTTCCGGCAGCTGTAACACGAGGAATACAAAAAAGATCAATTCGGAGAATACATGTCCAGATAAGCGCCATGAAGGAAGCTGCAAGGAGGAATACCATCGAGGGCCAAAAAGAGATACACGAAGAAGAGCAAGTAAAGGAAGTGGCGGAGAAGGTCGAAATGGAAAACGTTTGTGTAGAGGATGATCAACTCGACGAGCAGCAGGACATTGCGACCAAGCTTCCCATCAAGGCGTGTGAACCGGAGATCCCATACCCAACTAGCCGAAAGAAGGATATGGTTGGCGGCAAGTTCAGTACGTCGCAATTCACTGAGAAGAATGACATGGCTATTAAGGGAAGTAACGAGCATGATAAAGAAAGGCGCTCATTCGAGGGACCGCCATGTTGGAGCTTAAGTAATCCGGCGGTCGTATCGTCAATGAACGATGTCCAGCTAAAGACATTAAGGAAGCGCTACTTGAGAGGCAACCCAAGCTTATCATATGTTTCTTTTATCTTTATATTCGCACTTTCAGTTTTAAAGTTTAAGTTATCGTAGGAAATTCAAAATCTCAAGTGTGGGGAGGAGCCATACAAAGCATGCACGTTGGACTATTCTGGGAAGTTCGCTTATCTATATATTTCCTGTTCATTGTGTTACATAATTGTTACGTTGAGGACAATGTAGATCTTAAGTGTGGGGAAGGGAATTCTACGAAATTGAGGCGAATATGTTATATATGTGCATTGTGCATCTTGATTTTTGGAGAAATATTTCAAAATTTGGCATGAATTTTTTTTCGAAAGTCATGTTTCTTATCGATCAAAAGATGATTTCGTGTTAGAAATTGTGTGAGTAATTAGGGTATATGTGCGTGTCGACCTCTTTCTTACATGATTAACTTGGCGATACATGATAGATTCGTACACATAACCCTATTTTTGTGAGATCTTTTAGCCTTCCAGCTTTTTGCTCATTTCTTCGGTTGTGTGGACATGCTTAATTTATTTGTCTTCAGAACTTGCTTGTGTATTACGTTAAACTACTTAACCTATGATTGCTTGAAAATGAGGAAGGCATTAGGAATTTGGTCCACAGCCAAAGTACCACAACTGACCCTCGTAGTTACCCACTTTGAGCCTGAGCCTTTTATTTGAGAAAACCCGGGAATTATAAACTGCTGACCTGAGAAGCTTTCAGATATCATCTTACCCGATCTATATGGAAAGAGGAGGTTGAGTGCCAATGTCGAAAAGCGTAGCCCGACCGTTGTTCAAAAAAATTCCTTTAGATAATCTGTTAGTAAGAATCCCCATCGATAATCTTTCACTCGCAAAGGACTGGGAGAAGAGGGGCTTAATGCCACGAGAAGGGGAGTTTAGAAACGTGGGAAAGATTTAAGAACCCTTGCTTCGATAATCTCTCATGCTCATAAAAAAATGAGAGAAGAAGGGCTTAGCCAAGCTTGAAAAAAAGAACATCAAAGACGGAAAGAGCTACCCACAATGTATGCGGCGCGCTATCAAACAACGGCATGACACCGACATGATAATTTGATATTGTCGATTGAAGTTTACTCTCCAATATAGTCAGTTGAACCCTACTATAACCGAAAAAAGACCTTCCGATTCGCACTTGACCATTGAAAGTGGTAGATTTTCGAATCACTTGCAAGCTTATGGTAGAGATTAGATTAGTGCATGACTTTACCGATATCACCGACATCTTAACCCATACACTTAGTGACTTGAGTGAATCTCTGTGAGGTGCGAAACTTGATAGGAAACTCCTAAGAAAGTCACGTGATTTCGACTTTAGAATATGTTTTTCGACTTTACTTGCATTATCGCCTACGTGATTCGTTCTTGATTGATACGCTGCATGATTTTATCATTCTCTATGCCTTTTTATTTTTATTTGCTTGAGGGCAAGCAAACGCTTAAGGGGGGAGATTTGATAAAAGAAATTTATATCGTATTTTATACCCCGCAAAAGCGTATTAATGGTTCGTATTTATCTAAATTTTATTGAACATCATAAATTTACGTTTTATATTTCTTTTTTGACAAATATTGGGAAAAAAGAACTACAACCGAGAACATTCGGGCTGGATCAAATTTGAGAAACCGTAAAGCAAGATATCGGCTCAAAACCGAGTGAGCCCAAACAAGGAAAAAAAAAGAAAAGCCTAAAGCCCAAAACTAAGCCCAAGCCCATTTAGTAATATTAATGATATAATACATACAATATACACATACCCACACGTCAAAACATAAGAAGAAGAAAAAAGAAGTGAAAAAAGAGGGAACAAGGCCGCTCAAGTCACGATCTAGCACACACTCTCTATAAAGCGCAAGGCTCGGCTCAAGGAAGAAAATGAAGATCACAAGCCGTTCTTGAGCAGCCATGAAGATTTCAATGTCTCTCATATCATCTATAAATAGAGGAGGAGAAGAGCAAAGAGAGGGAGGAAAAAAATAGGCCATATACACGCACACACAACGGCTGGGATAAGTTAGAGCACGCTGCTGCTCGGGGCTGCTGGAAACCTTCCCACGACTGAAGATAAAGTTGGATTAGCTCTCGAGGGTGCTAAGTTGAAGCAGGAAGCTGAGCCACATTAGTCGCCCACCACATGTTCGACGAATTCCTCAACGAAGGGACGTGAAATTTAGAGAAGAAATTATGATTTTCTCGTTGTTATTTAGGCTTCTCGTCATGTTGATGTTTCGTATGAGTAGCTAAATGCCGTAGTATTTGAGATTACATGAACCCTAGTGAGATTGTACGTATGTTGAACGTATTATTAATATGGTTTTTATTATGACTCGGTTACGATATATGCTATTGTTTTGATTATGTCTATGTGGTCGAAATAATTGTTGGGAAATCGAACGCTACGCTCGAGAGAGGGATGACGATTAGACCACTCGTAAACGAGCGGAATAAACTCATCGCTGGAGATGGGTTAAACTACTCTGCCGGATTAGAGTCAAATCTAATAGCGGTTCATCGTTATTTATTGCGGTCTGCGATTAAGTAAGTTAGGAAGCTTGCCCAGCTATTTAAGACGTAGATTAGTTGTTACGAGTCGAATGCATGTAAGCGCAGTTTCGCCCAATCGTAGAAACCCGTATGCATACCATAGGAACCCTCACGGTCTAATAATTAGCTAAAATTTGTAGCTTGTTAGTCGTTCGATCGAGCTAGGGGGATTCGAAGTCTCAAATATGTTTGCTTTCGTAAAGTCATCCCAACTCTATTAACGCTATTTTATCAAATTATTATTTTTGTGTTTTATCATTTATTTAGCTTATCGTTACTTATACTTTTATCAAATCAAAAATGTTTACTATGATATTTAAACGACGGTTTTCTAAGGTATATAGTTCCTTTGGGTTCGATACTCGAATACTTGCCATTTCTATACTATTTTCGATAGGTACACTTGCTTGTTGAGCGTAGGATAGTTCGTCGATATTCGTTTTATCTTTATTACTCGATCCGCTCGATCAGCAAACATGGTGGCAAATGCGTTAAGTCGCAAATCCGTAAACACGGAGCTACAAGGCTCGAAGTACAAATAGTACCATTGGGTAAAGTCGAAGCGAACTGGCAATGTTAACCCTCAGACCTACTATAATAGAACAAATCACAAAGGCTCAAGGGAACAATGAATTATATGTGAAGATAAGAGAAATGCAAGGGGAGGAACGGCCACCTGATTTCAAAATACGAGACAACGGAGGCCTATATTATAAGAACCGGTTATATGTCTCCAACGACGCGGAGCTTCGACGAGCTATAATGGCGGAAGCACATGCCACGATGTATTCGGTGCATCCAAGAGCTACGAAGATGTACAGAGATCTAAAGAACTATTATTGGTGGCCGGGAATGAAGGGAGAAATCGCCACTTTCATAAGTCAATGCTTGACGTGCCAACAAGTAAAGGCCGAGCACCAACGACCGGCAGGGACGCTACAATCCCTGCCAGTACCCGAATGGAAGTAGGATCACATGACGACGGACTTCGTCGAAGGTCTGCTGAAAACTGTGAAAGGCCACGACGCGATATGGGTCATCGTGGATCGATTGACCAAGTCCGCCCACTTTCTGCCGATCAATTCGACATTCTCTTTGGAACGATATGCCGATTTATACATCCAAGAGATATTCTGAATTCACGGAGTTCCATCTCGATCGTTTCCGACCGAGACTCCAGATTCTTATCTAAGTTCTGGATGAGCCTACAGAGGGCCATGAGGACCAGCTATCTTTCAGCACGGCCTACCATCCCCAAACCGACGGGCAGTCTCAACGCATCATCCAGACGCTGGAAGATATGCTGAGAGCGTGCGTCCTCGACTTAAAAGGAAATTGGAGCCATTACCTCCATTAATCGTGTACTCGTACAACAACAGCTACTATGCGACGATTGAAGTGGCTCCGTACGAGGCTTTATACAAACGCAAATGCAGATCCCCATCCATTGGGAGGAAGTTGGAGAACGGGCAATATTAGGCCATGACATGGTACAAGAAATGACAGAAGCCATTGCACAAATACGAGAGAATGAAAGCGGCCCGAAGGAGGCAGAAGAGTTGTGCGGATCAAAGACACTGACCATTGCAATTCAAAGTCATTTGTGAAGGTATCAACAATGAAAGGCGTAAATGGTTTGGAAAGAAGGGAAATTTGAGCCCTAGGTACATAGGACCATTCCGTATCCTGAGAAAAGTTGGCGAGGTAGCCTATCAACTTGAGTTACCAAATTCGTTAGCTCAAGTACACGATGTCTTCCACATATCAACGCTATAGAAGTACGCCGCAGATCCCAATCATGTATTGGATAACAACGTTCTCCACCAACAACGCAAACTCGACATGAGTTACGAAGAAAGGCTGGTGGAAATCTTACTGCACGAAGTTAAGCGCTTACGAAACAAAGAGATACCATTAGCTAACGATTATGGTAGAATCAGGCCACTGAAGAGGCGTGGGAATGGAAGACGATATAAGGAGTCGGTACCCTGAGTTGCTTCTCCCCGCCTGATTTCGAGGGCGAAATCCTTTTGAGGGGGAGGATGTAATACCCGGGTACTGTAAATAGGATGGCTAATAAATTATCGTATGTAATATGTGAACTATATGAGTTGCATAACTGCATATGATGTGATACATTGATTATGTGCCTATGTGATTTCGCATTTCATACTTGGTATATGTGAATTGTGACTTATGTAATGCGTTAGGAGTTAGGAAAATGTGAAAAGAAGTACTCGATGGTGATGATGAAGGCTGGGTTTCAGGCTATTATGATGCCAATACGTATAGAAATCGTAGAGCTCAAATTTAACAATTAAGAATCCGGCGATTACAATGTGTATGGAATCGCCGATCGAATTGAGCCACTAGAATCGGCCGATTCCCATGCACATTGAGATGATATCGCCAAGCTTGAGCAAATAGGGATGGAATCGGGCAATTCATTATGATGAATCGAGATGAACATAAATCGGCCGATTCCAAGGCCTATAAATGGTAACATTCGCCGAGTGTAGACAAGAAAGAATATGTCGATTCCCATGCATATAGGAATCGAAATCGCCGAAATAATTAAGAAAGGATTCGAGCGAATCTTATGCCAGTTAGAATCGAGCGAGATTAAGATAGAAATTAAGTCAACTTTCGATTGACTAAGACCAATGCGAAGATTTCTTAACGTATGATGTGTTGGGAATGGTGGTGGGCCCCGCGGTGGTCAGTGGGCCCCGCAGCGGAACTGGTCCCGGTTTGGCTCGGTACGACGATCGGGAGAAGTGGGACCCACGAGGTAAATTTGGTGGGACCCGCACAGTAACTACCACGGTAAAAATAAAATTACCGTAAGGTAAGAAAAAACACCAGAACTTTAACGTGGAAAACCCTCTGTTAACGAAGAGGGAAAAACCACGGCCGAGTCGGCAAAATCTTCACTATAGTAAAAATTACAACCCTCGAATTTTTACTATCTCACTTTTACCACTCGTGTTTACCTCACACCTCTCTGTGGATGTGGAACCCTATCAGTTTCTACCTGAACTGATAACCTCACAATTCACTCGAACTACTTCTCTCTCTATATAGTAAAACTCGAATGAGCTTGTGATAATAATAACTGAAGAATCCTCAGCCTATTTATAGATGTCTTCAGCTCTTCTGGACCGCTCAAAACGGGTGGCCAGGAATGCGCCGCGTCGCCCTTCAATATAAACCTTTCATTATTTTATATATATATAAAATAATATTATAATATAATATTAATAATATTATTTTATTTTTTTTCTTTTCTTCTTTGGTGGGCGTCGTCTCTGGCAGGCTGGACCAACAATTCTCCCCCTCCAGCCTCATTCATTATTTGCAGGGGAGATCTCCTACCGCCTCAGCGATAGCCCATACCGGCTTGCCCGGCGCAGAACTCTGTCTTCTCCTTGGGAATCACCTTCGTCAGAATGTCCGCAACATTCTTGTCTGTGTGGATCTTCTGCAGCTTGAACGCTTTCTCCTCAATAGCCAGTCTGAGCCAATGATAACGAACGTCGATGTGTTTCGTCCTCGAGTGATACATAGTATTCTTGCTCAAGTCCAACGCACTTTGACTATCGCAAAATATTATGTACTCCTCCTGCTGAATTCCCAACTCCTGAAGGAATCTCTTCAACCAGAGCATCTCCTTGCCAGCTTCCGTTGCTGCAACATACTCTGCTTCAGTAGTTGATAAAGAAACACATTTTTGTAACCTCGACTGCCATGAGATAGCTCCCCCTGAGAGTGTAAATATGTATCCCGACGTTGACTTTCTGCTGTCAAGATCACCGGCCATATCAGCATCCGTATAGCCTGTAAGAAAACATTTACCACTTCCAAATGTTAGGCATAATTTGGAAGTTCCTCTCAGGTACCTCAAGATCCACTTCACTGCTTCCCAATGTGACTTCCCGGGATTCGATAGAAATCGACTCACAACGCCAACTGCGTGAGCGATATCTGGCCTCGTACACACCATGGCGTACATCAAACTTCCGACCGCCGATGAATATGGAACATCTGGGACATCTTCTCCGTCTTCGTTTGTTGATGGACCGGATTTCTTTCGCAACTGAAAGTGCGCGGCAAGTGGCGTGCTAACTGGCTTAGCATCCTTCATATTGAACCTCTCTAGAACTCGTTCAATATAGCGCTCCTGGGATAACCACAATTTCCCAGCTTTTCGATCTCGGGTAATCTCCATTCCGAGAATCCGCTTTGCCGAACCCAAATCCTTCATGTCAACGTCTTTGACAAATCTTTTTCAACCTGCTAATCATCTCTGCATCTTGCCCGACAATTAGCATATCATCAACATACAGGAGAAGAACGATAAATTTACCGTTAGAGTATCTCTGGACGTAAACACATGGATCTGCATCTGTTCTCTTGAACCCCTGATGCACCATGAAAGAATCAAACTTCTTGTACCACTGCCGCGGAGCTTGTTTCAGTCCGTACAAGCTTTTCTTCAACCGGCAGACCATGTCCTCTTTACCTCTAACCTCGAACCCTTCGGGTTGTTCCATATATATCTCCTCATCAAGATCACCATGCAAGAATGCGGTCTTCACGTCGAGTTGCTCCAAGTGAAGATCCATGGTAGCAGCTAGTCCCAGTATGACTCTGATTGAACTCATCTTCACGACAGGTGAAAATATCTCGTCAAAGTCGATCCCCTTCCTCTGAGTGAAACCTTTGACCACTAATCGAGCCTTGTATCTGACCAGCTTGCCATCATCCTTCTTCAATTTGTACACCCATTTGTTCTTGAGTGTCTTCTTTCCTTTTGGCAATCGAACTAACTCGTACGTATCATTCTTCTTCAGAGAATCCATCTCCTCTTGCATGGCCTTTGTCCAACAATCTTTGTCCCTACAAGATTGTACTTCCTGGAAGCTCTCTGGCTCCCCCTCATCAGTAATCAAAATATAATCAGAACTCGGATACCTCGTAGATGGTTGGCGTTCCCTAGTTGACCTTCTCAGTTGAGGTTCAACTTCTTCTTGCGCGTCTGAAGGCTCCCCCTGCTCAGTACCTTCAGTGTGTTCATCTACGACAGGTTCATCATCATCAATGACTGGCTCTTCTAGTTCAGGTTCTGATTGTTGCATTCCTTCCTCTGTGGCACCATTATGTGGAATGCTAACTGGTGTAAAATCGTCTACACCGCCACCTGTGGATTTCGTCACATCCACATCTGAGTCTCCCATGATCTCGTGCTCATGGAATACTACGTCGCGACTTCGAACAGTCTTCTTCTTCTTTGGATCCCAAAGTCTGTAGCCGAACTCCTCGTCTCCGTATCCAACAAAGATGCAAGGATTTGATTTATCATCAAGCTTCGATCTTTGCTCCTTGGGCACATGCATGAACGCCTTGCAGCCAAACACTCTCAAATGGGAATATGAGATGTCTCTACCGGTCCACACCTTCTCTGGTATATCAAAATCCAACGCCGATGAAGGTAGTCGGTTGATAAGATAGACTGCAGTATTGACAGCTTCCCCCCAAAATGACTTAGATAGATTAGCCATCTTGAGCATCGCTCGGACTCTCTCCATAATGGTTCGATTCATTCTCTCTGCGACACCATTTTGCTGAGGAGTGCCAGGAACTGTCTTCTCATGCCTAATGCCATGTTTCGTGGAATAATCTCTGAACTCCCGAGAGATGTATTCACCACCATTATCTGTGCGTAGACACTTTAGCGGCATTCCAGTTTCTCTTTCCACCATCGCATGGAACTTCTTGAAATAATAGAAAACCTGGTCCTTCGTCCGCAACAGATATACCCAGGTCTTGCGAGACGCATCATCAATGAAGGTCAGAAAATATTTACTACCTCCCAGAGATTCGACTTCCATGGGTCCGCATACGTCAGAGTGTACCAACTCCAACTTCTTCATTCGCCTGGTTGAGTTCTTCGCGAATGAAACTCTATGTTGCTTCCCAAATAAACAATAATCGCAGGGGTTCAGCGCTTTCTCCTTGGCTACTGGTATGAGGGACTTTCTAGCCAAGACATTCAACCCCTTCTCTCCGACGTGCGCCAGCCGTCTGTGCCACAAATTTGGAGAAGCATCATCTTCAACTGCGTTCAGTTGGTTAGCACATATCGTTGCATGCATCTTGTACAGCGAGCAGCATAGCTTTCCTCTCGCTACCACCAACGATCCCTTGGTGAGTTTCCAATTGCTATTTGCCATTTCATTATAGTATCCTTCGTTGTCCAGCACCTTCACAGAAATCAGGTTGAGACGCAGGTCTGGAATATGTCGCACATCTTTCAGCCGTAATGTGCACCCCACGCTCGTCTGGATACAGATATCACCGATCCCCACTATTTTAGAAACACTTTGGTTACCCATCTTGGTAGTGCCAAAGTTTCCCGCCTTATATGTGGAGAAGTATTCACGCCTTGGAACACAATGGTAGGAGGCACCAGAGTCCACTATCCATCGGTGCTTGCATCCGCAACATGACAGCAGTCTGCTTCATTCACCAGAGTAACCTCTCCAGCATCGTTGGAGGCGATTGCAGACGTGTTCTTGTCATCGTCTTGTTTCTGTTTCCTTTGAGAAGTCTACAGTTTCTTTGTAAGTGGCCAATTTTACCACAATGGTAGCACTTCCTCATCTCCCTGGACTTGGATCTATCTTTCGACTTGTCGTATCCTTTTGGGCCTCTACTCTTGCTCCGACCCCTATTCTCCATGACAAGGGCCTGATTTCCCGTACTGGTACTGGCAGCATCCTTCCGTCGCAGCTCTTCATTGTAGAGTCTGTTTTTCACCATCTCCATCGTGACTTTACCACTTGGTGCCGAGTTGGTGAGCGATACCACCAACGTATCCCAGCTATCAGGTAGAGATCCCAGTAGAAGACAAGCTTGTAGCTCATCATCAAGGACTAGACCGGCACTTGTGAGTTGAGTTACCAGCCCTTCAAAGTCGTTCAGATGTTCAGCAACTGATCGCCCCTCGTTCAGCTTCACATTCATGAGTTTCCGCATCATGAATACCTTGCTCAGTGCATTTGTCACCTCATACATACCCTCCAATTTCGTCCAGAGTTTGTAGGGGTCTGTCTCATTTCGGACGTGGTTGTAGAGGCTAATGTCCACCATTGGCGGATCACAGCTAGCGTCTTTCTTTGCAATTTCTTCCATAGGTCGGCATTCCCGCCTTCGGGCATCTTGCCTCCATTTTCGATTGGATCATGGAGATCTTTGCAATAAGGTAATCCTCCATCCTTGATTTCCATATGGAGTAATTTGTTACTGTCAACTTGATCATTCCTCCGTCGTTCTCCATGGCCGTCAAAATCTACCAGCAACCTACTAGTATCTTTTCTGATGTGGAAGATCAGTCAAAGCTGCAACCACAGAGCATACTCAGAATACTATCAGGCTCTGATACCACTTGTTGGGAATGGTGGTGGGCCCCGCGGTGGTCAGTGGGCCCCGCAGCGGAACTGGTCCCGGTTTGGCTCGGTACGACGATCGGGAGAAGTGGGACCCACGAGGTAAATTTGGTGGGACCCGCACAGTAACTACCACGGTAAAAATAAAATTACCGTAAGGTAAGAAAAAACACCAGAACTTTAACGTGGAAAACCCTCTGTTAACGAAGAGGGAAAAACCACGGCCGAGTCGGCAAAATCTTCACTATAGTAAAAATTACAACCCTCGAATTTTTACTATCTCACTTTTACCACTCGTGTTTACCTCACACCTCTCTGTGGATGTGGAACCCTATCAGTTTCTACCTGAACTGATAACCTCACAATTCACTCGAACTACTTCTCTCTATATATAGTAAAACTCGAATGAGCTTGTGATAATAATAACTGAAGAATCCTCAGCCTATTTATAGATGTCTTCAGCTCTTCTGGACCGCTCAAAACGGGGTGGCCAGGAATGCGCCGCGTCGCCCTTCAATATAAACCTTTCATTATTTTATTATATATATAAAATAATATTATAATATAATATTAATAATATTATTTTATTTTTTTTCTTTTCTTCTTTGGTGGGCGTCGTCTCTGGCAGGCTGGACCAACATGATGAAATTATTAGTCACCTACTTGTCACATCAACCCATTCCTCTAAGTTTAGGTCTAATAATTGCCAAGTAAACTAAGGAAACGTTGGATAAGGACTAATATAAGAGATTAAAAATCAGAGAAACCCTCATAACCTTTATACTCAAACCAAAAGAAATGAAAGAAGAAGCCGAGAGGAATTGCCGACAATAGTATCATAGTAACTTGGATTTTGATAAGCCATATATACTACCCTCAATCTATTTTGATTTCGCAAATTAGGGTTAATTAGGTGCCATCATTGTAATACCCGTAAATCTTAATACGAGACTTTTGCTCTAATTTTCTTGATTAGAAATTTGATAAAGAAGTTTAACTTAGTGCAATGAGAATATGAATTTTAATAGTACGAATTTACTTCAAAATTGACCAAAGATTTAAGCACAATCTATGTAAATATGATAATTTAGTTGGGCTAAACTTTATATTCAAAATTAGGCCCAGATTTAATTATTTTAGGCCCAAAATCATATACATAATACATTAGATAAGCTTCCTTAAGCTTAGGCAAAAGAAATCGTTATCTTTCCCTGTCCCATCAAGTTCTCTTTTAACCATGTAGTACTTATCTACCCTTACTAAGATTGTAACGTCATTTTGAGGAAGAAAACCCCTAAGAGAAGAAAATAAGAAATCGAACAGTGAAGGAGCTCTCAACGAAAATTTAGAATCTAACACAAAAAGGAGTTCGAAGGTGATAGTTACCAAAGGTATAATCTCTTTAGCCTTAATATTTAATTTATTTTGATAACCAATGTTACTACACGACTATATGAAGATTTTAGAAAATTTCTAAACTTATAAGGTTTAAGAATATTAAAAATTTCGAAACTTCAGGCCATATTCATGTGTAGTTAAATAGCCGTTCATAAGAAATCAATCATTATAAGCTGTATTAGTTTCTGGGATTAGTGCAGTGTTGAAGGATTAGTTTTGGAGGATGATTTTAATGGTACAGTTTTAGGGTTTTGGTAGAAATCGGGCGATTGAAGCTGTGCGGTAGAAAAGATTTCGAAACATATGAAAAATAGATCTCGAGATGTATAATGATTTTCAACATTGGTATGAGTTCGATAAAAGATCTCGGTATCAGTAAGATCTCGATAAGGCTTTTGATAGTTATAAGATTTCGACAAACTCATATAGTAAGATCTCGACATCATCATAGATAGGAATTCGAGATAAGACTTCGACATGTACAAAGTCTCGAGATATAATAAAGATTTCGAAATACTTAAGAAGAATATCGAGGTGTATTAATATTAGTAAGGAGTAAGGTCTCTATATTTATATGTCTCGACATTTATTAGATATCGAGAGGTAGTGGATCTCGATATATGATAAACAATTAGCTCGACAAAGTTCTCAATATTTATAGGATTTCGAGATGTCTAATAGCTTTCGACATTAGTACGATTTCCATAAAAGATCTCGAGAGGTGTTGATAATAACAATAGTAAAGAGCTCGACATTGTATGGAAAGATTTCGACACTGTTTAAAGATTTCGACACATAACATAATTTCAGTAGTTTAAGTGTTCTACACTTAATAAATTTTCGGTATTTTCGAGTTTGCTATTTCTAGGGTTTTTGATATTTTAGGGTTATTTATTTTTAGGGATTTCATTATTTTTAGGTTTTCATAAATTTTAGGGTTTTGATAATTTTAGCATTTTCGAAAACTTATATGACTTAGTAAATTTATTGATGTGGAAATTTTCAATATTCAGAGGATCGAAGCGTAGGAAATTTACCCGACTTCGTGACTAATTTTATCAGGAGGACAGGTAGGTGGATCATCCATCTACAATACGTAAACACAATTATGTGTTTCATGTGATTATGTGATTTACGTGACTTGTGTGATTTATATGTTTTACGTACGTTTTATATAAATCATGTTTTATGATATTTGTATATGCATGGCACGTGCATATCACGTTAGGGCGAGAAATGGTGATACCCTGATGTGACGATAAGATATGAGATATTGACGTACGGGGGTAGAATGAGATGTTTGTGATTGGCGACTCTTAGAGGAGTCGAGGTTGGGCTCACTGGGCACCTGGCGGACACAGACGTGATTGATCTGTCTACTCGGACGTGATCGATTCGAGGTGCATACCACCGGATTGGATTTTTGATTTGTGCGGGAGAATACGACCTGGTAGGAGGACATTGACGTGATCGATCAGTGCACTACGGGCGTAGCTCGCCGCGAGACTTGGGGGTGGCCTCCCAGTAGTCTTTTGCGCGCGGAGGTGTCGAGCCTAACCTAGGGCCCTGTGTTGTGTGAAATAAGAATGTGGGAAAAGAAAGAGTGTGCATTATATCATGTTGTGAGATACTGAATCGGGGTTGAGTGCACACTTGCATACACGCATTTTATTCACCTACTGGGCAAATCGCTCAGTGTTTACGTGTTGTAGGTACTGAGTCTGACGCCGGTACGCGTCAGGACTGAGGCGGCTGGTGGTGGTGCTCCACGGACTTTTGAGGGCAGGGCGGTACATGGATGAAGACCTGTGGAGCGGCGTTAGGGCTTGTTGTTCTTTTGGGATTTTTGGGGCTTCAGCCCGTGTACAGAGATGACATTGTAGACGTATGTTTATAGTAGTATATATTATTTTAGGAAAAAGTTTTAATTAGACAGGCCTTCCGCAGCTTACGTTGCGGAAATCTGCCACTAATCCTAATTAGAACTAACGAGTTGGGGGACAAAACTTAGGGAATTTAGGTGTAAGAAAGACACCAAAATCCCTAGTTTGGAGTGTAGAATCGAGCTAATAATTTAATTGGGGGACAATGTGTTCGAGTAGTTTAAGGCTTTGAAGGTCATAACTTTAATTTTTGGCTAGAACTAACGAGTTTAGAATAAAGGAAACCCTGGAAACCCTAAGTTCTGTGTAGAATAAGTAAAAAATTAAGTTCGAAGTTGGATGAAGGTTTGAAGGTTTCGGCCGATTGATGAAGAACATTTAAACATTCGATTAATTCCAAGCGCCACACAAATCGGGCGATTTAGGCCCATGTGACACACAACGATTTTAGCTTGTGGTCACAACAAATCAGCCGATTGTAAGGTGATGCAAGCACACGGCAATTTGAGGGGTTTCATGCCATACAATAGAGCGACGTGAAAGCCATGCAATCGGGCGAACTGGAGGCCATGCATCGGGCGATTGCATGTGATGATGTATGAGACCAATCGGGCAATTTGGGGTCTCGATGATCGGGCAATCGGATTGTGTGATAATCAAATTTATTACGTGAATATTTAAGGGTTCAGTCTACTATGTTAATTAAGAAATAGCACTAATACGTGAATATTTATATTTTAAGGGTCGAACACGTAGGTACTTTCAGAAGCCATAAGTGCACGTAACTCAGATGACAGGTAAGTGGCAATCGCAAGTACAACACATAATATGTATGTATGTGAACTATGTGACTACTTGCTTCTATGTCTACGCATGACTTCCTATGTGGCATAATTTATTAAATGTGATGACATGACACGTATGTTTGCATTGATTCATGGCATGAGCATGTGCACGCATGACTATATAAGAGTTAAGGAAAGAGAGAGTAAATAGTATGAGGTCGCCTGAGAGCGACGAATATTTGCCGATATTGGTATGTTGTCGACTCAATGTTGAGTCACGGCTCTTCTATGCCACCATGGCGATTCACGATATCAAAATAGATGATATGATATTTAGGGGAATACCCTTGTAACGGAAGATGCAAACTGGAGAATGCGGTCGGAGGGTATCGCGGGTGCTGGCGACCTCGTAGTAGGCTACCGGTGAGAAGCGTATCCGCGTGCCAGACCGCATTGGGATGGAAAGGCGCCCTAGGGTTAGATGCAATTTGTGTACTCGGGTTAGCTTGTCAATGGGACTACATGGGGATTGAAAGGCACTATTAGCCTCTCCATGTGCACCACATTGGGACGAAAAGGCACCATAGGGTTAAGCGCAGATTGCGTACTAGGGTTAGTCTCTCAGTGAGAATTAGATAGCGTCGACGCGGATGCCTTTGCTACTCAAGTCATGTGCATTGCATGCATGATTTTCACGTACTGAGCTTTATAGCTCATTCCATGTTATTATGTGCTGTAGGTCCCCGCGATCACGGTACATGATCCTTTTCACGGAGAGGCCAACTTTTGAAGCTTACGGGGGCTTTTGAGGTGGAAGTGTGTACATGGATGTGACCTCGTGGAGGCCCAGTAGATAATTTTATTTTGACACGCTTGCGCACTTCATTATGTGATTAGGACCCATTATTGTTCTGTATGAACATTTCGAATTCCTTTATATATAAGGAAAAATTTTACACACCTTTTTGCACATTTTATTTCTTCAGGACAACATTAGTCACGTAAATTAGTAACAAAGTGAGTGGTGAATGGCGGGGTGCCACAGTCTTCCTCCAACGGCTAAGAAAAATGATGCCGTTTGGGTAATTGTGGACAGACTTACAAAATCAGGTCACTTTCTACCATTTCGATGGGGTTCTACATTAGAATATTTGGCAAAAAGATACATTAATGAGATAGTTCGACTTCATGGAGTACCCATTTCTATCGTGTCTGATCGTGATCACCAATTTACTTCTAGATTTTGGGGAAGTTTACAGAAAGCGCTCGCAACTAAATTACACTTTAGTACGGCATTTCATTCACAAAAGGACCCTGGAAGACATGCTTCGAGCATGCGCAATCGAATTCAACGTATCATTGATGATTTTAGCGCTAAGGGAATTTGTCTATAATAATCAGTTCCATTCAAGTATTGGAATGGCCCCGTACGAAGCCTTATACTGTCGGAAATGTCGTAACCCAGTCTGTTAGGATATCGAAGGAGAACAAATATTGGAAGGGCCAGATTTGATTCGGGATGCAATCGAAAAGATTAAAATAGTTAAGAGTCGATTAAAAGCAATCCAAGATAGACAAAAGAGTTATATAGACCAGCATAGATGAGAAATGGAATACGTGATTGGAGAAAAAGTGTTTTTGCGAGTGTCTCCGTGGAAAGGAGTTTTACGATTTGGAAAGAAAGGAAAGTTGGGTTGAGGGGAGGTGCCTGGAGTCATGTTGGGAGAGGTCCTGGGTTCGAACCTCCACCCTGTGACATTTCTCCAGGCCTGCCCACATGGGCCCAGACATGTGCGATTGACCTGGTCGGCCCGTTTAGCAGGTAGTGGGTCGGCCCCGGGGTTTCACCATCGGCTTTCCCCGGTTACCAAAAAAAAAACAAAAAAGAAAAAAAAAGGAAAGTTGAGCCCACGTTACATTGGGCCGTATGAGATACTCGAAATGGTAGAAGAACCAGTAGAAGTTCTAGAATATGCCAATAAATAGTTAGGCAATAAAACAATTTCGATGGTCAAAGTTAGGTGGAAGAATCATTCAGCAAGTGAAGCTACGTGTGAAACAGTAGAAAATTTAAATTCATGCAATTGCATAATTAATTTCATGATAGAGATATAGATGAAAATATTATTAGTCAAGACATTACAGCTAGATTTTCGAATAAGTATAAGTTACGAAAGATGGAATGTAGCGAAATGTAGGTCAGAATAAGAATGTCTAACTTGAGAAGTTCAAAACCCTAGTTTTTTTCGGAAGTCTAGTAAAAGAATTTCGAAACATGACATTGAAAAGGGTTTCGAAAATCTCAAATTAAGAGAGTTATGTTTCGCGAGTCATAAGGACTTCGCTAATCGTGTTTTGCGGGGCATAAGAGAGTCTTATGTGGGAAGGAAAGTGTTACGTAGAAAGTCTTCTTAAGTGAAGTTGTGAAAACCTAGTCGGGAAGGAAATGATTTTAGTAATAAAATAATATGTATTAGTTAAAGTTATGATAAGTATTAGCAAAATATCAATGTCATTTGGTCACTGTGACACGCTAATCTTAGATAAGAACTGAAAAAGGAAGAAATACATTAATTTTAATCACTTACGAAAATTTAGAACAAGGCAGAAACAGAGATCTCAAAGAACGGTCGAAACTAAACCTAAGGAAGGGTATATTTCTTATAATTACCTTTATATGTTAATTTATGTTTTAAGCATGTTAGGAAGATTTACTAGCATAAAAACTGCATATATTTTTATGTGTTTTGAGTTTATAAGAGCTTGGAAATATTTACGTTTTGATGATGTTCTTGAGGTTCTTGATAAATTATAGGTTTGATCAAAGTTATAAGATCTTTGAATGAAAATAGTGTTTTCAGAAGATATATATAATTTCCGAAATAAGTTTAGAAGTGTAAAGAAAATTCGAACAAAAGTTCGAAACAAAATTCGAACTAAATTCGAACTAAAGTTCAAAACAAAGTTCGAATTTGAGTTCGAAATTAGTTTCGAACATGAGTTCGAAATCAGTTTCGAACTATTTCGATAAAGGGTTGAAGAAGTATTAGAAAAGGACATACATATAACAATAATGTTAGGTAAAGGTCAGAATCCATAGTAACCCTTACATGTTAGTTTCGAACAACTCCAATAACGAGTACGGAATGTATAAAAAAGTGATTAAGATGATATCAATATAAGCTAACGGTCAGGGTAACTATTGCATGTTTGAATGGTATTTCGAAACCATTGATTAGGTGGAATTTGAAATTGAGATAGGAGGTCCGAAATTTAGGGTGGATAAAGTATTTTGATAGAATAGATAGTCTTCGATACATGAACATCCTTAGAAATTCGATATTTTAGAGTTTTCGATATACTTGTACTTGAGAATATTAGGTTTGATCGAAGTCTTGAGAGATTAGAAAGAATGAAAAGTGTTTTTCAGTGTACCACTTTCTGCAATTGGATTAAATTTTTGAAGGAAAATTTAAAGATATGAATTTTATAATTTTATGATATTTATTGTTCTAAGAATTTTTGAAGGTTTGAAGAATTAGTAAGTTAGGAGTGTTTTCGGAAGAATTAGAGTTATGATTTTTGAAAGAAACCTCAATAATGATTCAAAATTTTGAAAGAAATTTCGGAAGAATTTGGTTGGTTTCGCAAAAAGGGTGGGTTCGCAGCCTTCGTAAAATACTTTCGCGAAATGTTTCTCGCAGGCCAAATTTTTTAAGTTAGCGGGCGAAATCAGTTTTCGAAAGAGAGACAGCATAGGGCCTCGCGCGGGTCAAACCATTTCGCGGGGCCGATAAGTTTTGCGCACTGTGAGATGAGGTTCGGGCCAAAATCAGCTTTTCCGGGCCGATGAATTTCACGAATTCAGAAACGAGATCGGGCTAAAATTATATTCTCGCGGGCTTAATATTTTGCGAACTGAGAGAGAAGTCGGGCTGTGACTTCTGTTCGTGGGCTGAGACGTATTTCGCGAATCCTTAAGATTTCGCGAAGAAGAAGCTTTAATAGGCCGAACAGTTTAGCAAATTAAAAGGTTCCATGAACTGGAAATCCACTTCACGAATTCGAAGGATTTCGCGATGTATAGAGGTCGCGAGTCAAGCAACAGTTCGTGACTTGTAAGATGAATTCGCAAAATCGATAGGTCAAAATCAATTTGATATTTAAAGAATTTCGCTAATTTAAGCGATTTAGCAATAGTATATTTTCAAAAATACAACTATAGACAGAGAGTTAAATACAAGTGAAGACTATAAATAGGAATCGGTCTTGCATAACAAAGCATGCATATCACTCATGCATATCATTATAAGAACTTTATATTTACCATATAAAATAATTATATAAGTGAAGAGTCTGATAAAAGGCAAGGATAAAGCCGAGACGACAGGAGTATAAGCGAAATTTGTGAGTATGATTTGCAATATGTACCTTATATGCCTTATGTGCTTACATGCTTTGTATGGATTAATTGATTAAAACGTGATATCTGTGTCTTTCATGAATCTACGTGAACTATGTGACCTACTGTGCCTTCATATGATCTATGTGTCATATATAGTATTATATATAGCATTGCATACGTATAAAATGAAGAAGAAACCGTTATGACTGATACGACTACAGATGGTTTGATATGGATGCTACGGCATACATCCCTACAAATCGGGGGATTTTACAGAGTCCTGTACATGCACATATATGTATCCCTTCAAATCGGCGGATTACAGAATTGTTACAGTCCCATGCATGGGCGCCGACTGGGCGTACAGTACAGTCTAACTAGTCTATAGCGGGAGTATCAAAATAAATAACATATAGGATGGCATGCGATCCTCGGATCTTATAAATGACAGTTATGTGAACGATGATTTTATGATGGCATGGTTACATATGTACGGAAAAGATGGGAGTACTGTTTATTTTAGTGTTACTTGTTATTAATTAACATGTTGCGATCATACTCTGAATAGTTGTCTTCACAGTTGTTGTAGATAATTAGCAGGCTACATAGAATGCATCTTCATAAGCATGGATTCAAGGTTGGCCGACTACGCTCTCTTCCTGTTCCCCTCGGTTCATCGTTAGCATATAGAGTAGAAATGACTTAGACTATTGCATTTTGTGACTCGTATGATATGTATATGTATGTATATTATTGTGAAAGGAATTAGACCGAATGTACACACCTGTTTTTTGTTAAGGAAATAGTTATGGGAATCGCGAAAAACTTTATGTGAATATTCTAATAGTTGTGTAAAAGGGTAATAGAAACGAGGTGCTACACCACTTGTAAACTCCAAGTGCTGAGGACCCATCTTCACTCAATCTTGAGCCGCAGCATGAACAACTTGCGTCAACTGAGGCCGAGACCCCACTCTACTCATTACTGGCTTAGTACAATAGGTGTCTTATACGCAAGCTCACTCAGAACTTGCAACAACAACTTTAGATGCGATCTTTTAGATTCAAATCAAGGATTGGTGGAAGTCTCGACCCGTCACAACCTCAAGTGACGACGAGCAACCTATTGAGATGGTGTTCACTCAAGGATTGTCAACAGGCGACATCAGTTGACCTGGACCATCTACGAAGGCGTCCGTCCCATTTGTGACTGAAGAACGACTAAAAGCCGCACTCTCGGAAGCATTTAAATCATTTGAGGAAAAAATAATGGAGAGCGTACGCACTGCAATCGAGACGTCCAGCCAAGATTGAGAGAAAGCACCCGTCTCGAAGCCATCTTCGTCACAACCACAACCACGTCACCACAACCCACACCCACTTCAAGAAGAGTCTCTATTCAGACGCCTCCGTCCACACCACCAACAACTTACACAAGCCCCTTGCTTCAGGAAGAAAAGGCAAGTGTCGAAATGCTCGTGGCGTTAGCAGAAACACAAGGACCCTCAAGTTCAACCGCTCCTAACCAGTCAAGGCATCTAGACGTAGAGTCGACCCACACGAAGTCCTCGACAAGTACATTTTCGACGGACAGTGGATGACCCACACTATGCCCGACAATATTCGAAGACAAAGACTCAAGGGCGTTCGACAATTACTACAAAAAGCTTCGGTTGACCTAGCCTTACTAGAAGACGAAGAACTTCAGGAAGGTGAAAATCATGAGGTGGACCCCCAAGGCTTCCAGAGTTGATTGCTCAACGAGCGGATGCCCCTCCAAATCTAACTCTATGGATCCGTTCGAGACGACATGCCTTGGGAGAAAATAAGATAGAAATCCTCTTCGTAGAAGAAGTTCGTCAGCAGATCTGAAGGTCACTGGATAAAATTATGCAGTTGAACGAGTTTGAGCTCAGATGCATCTCTCACTGGGAACAGCAGAAAGGGATGCGTTACCTTTTCATGCTAACCCAACTCGGACCTGATCAGAGGCTAGGGATTACCAAGAATCAGCTAGAGAGCCATTTCAAAAAATTATCCCCAATATGTCAGCTGATAGGAGTCTACTACGCAAAAGATGGCATCCCAGCTCCAATCTACCAAATAGAGCGGATAGACAGAACTCGAGAAGAACTTAATGAGAGTAATATGCCGTATCTTCCTGCAAAGAGGTCTACATCTCTACTAGTTGTATCAGAGAAGTATAAGGATCATCAAGGCTTCATCAAGAAGGAATGGCTCGAGGGACTGTATATATTCATGATGTGCCAGGTCAAGTACCATACCGCACACGACCTTCAGATGGCTCTGGAGAGCAATATGAAGAAGGTCAACATGACCGCTCCACACAATCAAGGACCTGAGGTCGAAGGGCTTTTCAACAATCACGTACACGTGAGCTCAGTCTTGGCAATCACCTACCACAATTCAATTGTAAAAAGGAATAGGTTGATGCTGAAGACTGAAGTCAACAATTCTGTGATGGGACGCTTAAAGTAATCAGGAACAATATAGAGAAGAGATTGGAAGAAATCAACAGAGAGACCATGCTGAAGCTTCACAGGTTCCTGAGAGAACAACCGCTTCTGATGGAGCTACTTGAAGAGATTGAGGAGCGATTGGAGCCGAGAGACATCATTGGGAACTACGAGCATGCGTTGGGCTTGCACAGGTCGTTCTTTGCCCGACGAGGACAGATAGCACGGAAGGGCAATCATGCACAAAGGGGGAGAATGTAGAATATCGACTTTAGTTGTGCTTTGATTTTATTAGTTGTCCTTGTATTTAGGGGCTTTTATTGTATTTTTCATTAGCTTAGGACTAGATTGTTATTTATACCAAGTTTGTTTGGTATAAATACAATTGTAAACATTATGCTTAATAGAGAAAGTTTTAGAATTTGATCCGAAGGGCTGATAAACTAAATTCTATAGAGAGAAATAGCAAAAACACTTTCTCACACTACAACACTCTCTCTCGCGCGAAGAACGAAGATTTGCATCGAAGATTCAATTCTTATAATTCTAATCGTAAATCCATGTTTCTCTGCCTATGATCTTAGAGCTGATAATCTAGGGACCTAACAAATGACCTCATAATCGATCATTGGAATGACTATTAAATCTATGGGCAATTCCTTATTACCAACTAACACCGGCAATCTCGTAGTATCTGATTTGTTCTAGTCGGAGTTCCGTTTGGAACGGTCACATTATACTCGCACTCAAACCGGTGAGGTGTAACCCTAAGTCTCGTCACATACTTAATGGATGCAAATGACTGCATGGCTCCTAAGTCTACTAATATGCATGTTGGGGTTCGGTGTATAGATAAGGTACCTGTCACCACTAACGGGTTCTCCTCTGCCTCCTTCGAAGTGATAGTGTATACCCGAGCTGGCACAACGGTGGTCTTGCCTGATTCCTGGTTTGACTTCCTGATGCATTTTTCAGGCACGCCTTGGAAAAGTGGCTTGTCTTGCCACATTTGAAGCAGTTCGCATTCTGTGAGAAGACAGACGCCATAATGTCGTCGGGTACAGTTTAGGCATGCTGAGGTGGTCCATGCCTATTCTGAACATTCTGTTTCGCGCCCTTGGAGACAAAACTAACTCTTCTGATTACCTCCACTCCACTATGGTCCTTGGGTAAACTTTCACTTAACCTCTTGAGCGCGAACAATTCGAGCCTCGTCCTGTTCTCCCACTAGTGCTCTTTCCGCCACTTGCGCATACGTAGCCACTTGGAGCCCAGCCAACTCACATCGCGATACAGCTCCGCTTCAAGCCCTCAAGAAAATGTTCGATTTTGAGCGTGTCTGTGCTCACCATGTGGTTTGTGAACCGTGATAGTTGCTCAAACTTCCTAATGTATTCGGCCACCGTCATCGATCCCTGTCTCAAGTTGATGAACTCGTTCATGCGCTGAGCTCTAACTGGAGCAGTAAGATATTTGCCCTTCAACATTTCTTTAAATCGATCCCAGCTCATGGTTGTGGGTTTTTCGATCACCAGGATGGTGTCCCACCAGTGCCCCGCACTTCCCCTTATTAGAAATGCAGCACAGAGGGCTTTTTTCGCTTCTGGGACTCGACTGTACACAAACCTGCTCTCGTGCATTCTTAACCAGTCCTCGACTGAAGTCGTGTCGGTTGCATCATCAAAGGTTGTTGGTCCAGCCTACGGAATCGTTCCTGTTGGTCCCGAATGCACCAAACAAGGAATCAAAGAGGCTTTGATGGAATGAAAAGGGAGACTTTCTCACCTTATAGTGTGTGTAGTGTGTGAAAACTTGGGTTAGCCTTTTGATCTTTGATTAGCTTTAAAATGGTGTTGGTAACACCTTATATACCACATTAACCCTAGGTATATTAAGGCCTAAACACCAAAAATTAAGTAATTACATTCTTGTCCAAAGCCCAAGCTAAAGGATAATTACAATAAATCCCAAGACTTAAACTATTGATACAATCACTAAATATCCTAACAGTTCCCCTACAGTTTCCACTTTTTTTGCCTGTGTAGGTCCACGGTGCATGTTACGTTGTTGAATTAGCTGCTAAATTTGGGCGGATTGCTGGCGAACTAGTTCAGTGAGTTGGAGGATGGTTGAGTCTCAACTATCGGTAGGGCTGCGTGTAATACTCGTAAATTTAATACGGGGTTTTGATGTAGTAGAGTAAAATCTTTTTAACTTATAAGTCTCGCAATATTAATCTAAACTTTTGAGTGGAAATATAAAATATTGAAGTTCAAAAGAAAACTGAAATTAAAGTATTTAATGTAAGTAATTAGGGATCATGGGCCAAAAGCCTAAATTTATAATAAATTGTTTAGCCCAAAATAAATGTGGCTCTAGAAATTAGGGTTAGCTATAACTAAGGAAAAACTTTGTATGAAGTAACGAAATTAGAAAAGAGATTTCTTAGTGGACTAAAGTTTCCGTCATATGGTTTGAGGTTTTCGCTATCTTATTTTTACACGCAAGTTTTGGTGAACAAATACACATACAAATACAACTATATTAATAATATATTAATTTGGTGATAAGGATGATGGGTACATATTGTATTTAATATGAAGGATATGGAAGGATGAATATAAAATGGTAATAAGGTACGAACTTTTCTTAACACATGTTGAAAAGTCTACTCACCTATGTGTCACCATATACCAAACCTCAAGAAAGAATATTTCATTACGCAAAATATTATGAAGGAAACGACATTTTAAAGAAGGCAACCATGTCACCTCATTGTCTTTTACTCACATGGTGCAATGCATTAATACGTATCCACACTTTAAATAACAAAACCCTCACTTTACAAAGGAAATTATCAACTAAAGAAGGGGAGAACGGTTCGAATAGGAAGAAGAGCAAGAAAATCTTAACTAAGATAAAGTAAAATTCGTGCATGCTAAAGACATTAAACAGCACAAAAAGTTTGGACGTGAGGTAGGTGAAATTCATCTACAACCGTAAACATGTGTTTTAATGAATTATGTGATTTCGTGTAATTTCTATAAGATTTCCGATGTGTATATGCGATTTTCGTAACATTAATATGTGTTTAATATGAATCATATAAAGTTTCGTGTTAGGGTTTTCTCATATTTTTTAGTGAGGTTACGTGCTCATATGAATCATTTCTCTATTTCTATAAACGAGGTGTTGCCTAGTCTTTGGTATATCTACTAATTTATTTTCATGGCTAGTGACTTGTAGGAGAAGTTTTCGTGAGTTTCATGATGGGATTAGATTACAGAATTTGAAACAGATATGTGAGGTGTGTGTTGTGCGTAGATGAGTAATTATTCGGTAATAGAACCATACTTTGAAGCATGTCGAAGTGTAATTTAATATGTTATTGTTTGAGGGCATAAGTTTTCAGTACTATATTTAGGGTTGAAATACTTAAAGAGCTGTAATAAAATATTGTTTTCAAATTTTGAATTATTGTGCTAAGTACAATATAGTTTTCGGAAATGTCAAGTGATTAGTGTAATATATCTTCGATGTTATTTAGTTTTCGTGTACTAAGCTTTTAATAAGTCAATTTTTCTTTAAGTCAAAGTTTCGGTGGTGTGCATGTGATACTTTTTAGTGTTTAGTTAATATAGGCAATAGTTTATTTATTACATACAAATACATATCGTGAATTCCCAAATGGTTAGGTATGTAGATTACATCAATTAGATATTTATCAAAACATTGTTTCGTTTTGTGCGTGTTTAACAATCGAATATTTCGGTCTTTCATATTTAAACAATGTTTTGTGGTTAATATATTAAAGGTTTTCGGTATGCTTATTAGAAAATTTTCGGTATTTTTAGGGTTTCCGACAATTAGGGTTCGTAAACATTCATATTGATTTTTAGTAGATATACTTATATGATAATATTTTTACGTCTAAAAGGTCCAGAGGTCCAGAATATTAAAGATTTACTGCTTGCAACATTGAGGACGACAGGTAGGTGAAATCCACCTACGGGACGTAAACGTTATGTGAATTATTATGTGATACTCACATAATTATGTGAGTTGATGACTATGTGCTTTACGTGAAACTTAATTATTTTTATATGTGGGTTGTGCATACATTGTCATTTGCATTTCACATTCGCGTAGTGAGGAGGATTGACTGTGGTAACATAGTGGCACCTTACGGTGTTCGTGAGTGGGGTAGGTTGTGCCGATATTGGCAATTGACTCGTGTAGAGTTTGAGGATATTCTAGTGCACCTGACAGTTATACTGTCGAGACTTCTCTTAAGAGAGTCTTTTGGCGGAAGAGGCGACCTGGTAGAGTTTGCTCGGGGAGGACGCTACCAGCGTAGGCATCGCCGGGCAGGTAGACGTTTCGGGAGAGAGCCGGGGGCTGCCCGAGAGCCGATCTCCTAACTCCTTCCTTAAATGGGTTGCGCGAGGTGCCTAGATAGCCTAGGGCCCTGTTGTGTTGGATTATGATAGGATTGGGAAGAGTAGAAAAAGTCGAGTGTGCATTTATTGTCAGGTTTTTTGGGTTTGAGAGTGAGCGCACATTGCATTCATGCATGTTTTACCTACTGGGCAAGGAGCTCAATTTCGCGGCTTTCGTTGCGAAAATCCGCCAAACTATTTATTAGAAAATGAGGGTCGTTTCACTGCGTTCTCCCTATCCTGATCGTCGCCCCAACTACTCTCACCTATAGTTCTTACCATGTTTCTTTTCTACCCTAACAGTCCCTATAGCCAATAAATTTATGCAACACAGAAATTCACAATATAATAGAAATTACAGGCAATGATGCTTCCACGCTTTGGGTGTGTACAGTGTACAGAACCTGTGACCGAGGCTCTGATACCACCTAAAACGACCCTAGCCCTTCGCTACCTTGTCTAACCTTATTTTATGTGCCTAACGTTGTATTAAATTAAAAGATATGAGAAATGCGTATGAAATTTTCCCGTTTATATAAAGGAGACCGTTCTTTTCATGACAAGAATAGTTCCAGTCCTAATTACACGGGAACTGTATAAATGCATAGCAAAAGAAATCTATAGCGCCCGGCCTCACATGTCGTCATCCATGTACACACCACCACCCCAAAAAAGCCACTAGAAGCTTCAAAAGGAAACCTTGCCATCAAAGCGATCACGTACCATGGTCGCGTGCACCTACAACACATAAACGTAAGGGGGTGAGCGATGAGCTCAGTAAGTGGGAACTATATGCATGCAGTGCACGTGGCCTAAACCGTAAAGACATCCGTGTCGATGCTTTTTAAGTCTCACATACTTCTTTTTCTCTCATTTCATATAGGGTCCTCGGCTAACCCTGCTACGCACCATCATAGAGCTCGAATCCACTAGGAATATAAATGTGACAACAACCCGCGCCGAGAGGCTAACCCTAGTACGCTATTTGCATTTATCCCTAAGGTGCCTTTTCAATCCCAAAGTGGTCTTATCTGTCACGCGGACGATTCACGCTGGTAGCCCTGCCGAGGTCCCCATCACTCGAGGTTCCCTCACTGTTGCTTATTCCCTCGGGTCGCTCCCTCTAGATCGCATTCCTAGTTAGGGTATTTTCCCAGATATCATGTCCTGTAGTCGGCGACTTGGAACGTCGCCATGGTAGCATAGAGGGGCCGTGACTCGACAGCGAGTCAACAACAGATGCCCATATCGACAAATATTAATCGCTCTTAGGCGCACTTGACTCATGCACGCTCTCATGTCCTGACTTTCATACTAACGTGCGTGCACATGATCATGTCATGATTTGTATGAACGTGCATATCATGTCGTCATGAATAGCAAGTATTCGTGCCACATAAATTTCATGTTCTGTCGTAAACGCACGTAACATGTAATTCATGCACATAGAAGTCATGTGTTGTTGTTGAAAGTCTCCACTTACCTGCTGTTCGTAGATGCTAATGGATCGGCGATATTCCTCTTGTTTGACTCCGGTGCCACGCATTCATTTGCATCATAGATTATGTGAATAAGCTCAATGGGGGACTTGAACTTTCTGAAGTTTCTTATTATGTGACTACTCCTACTGGGCATTCCGAAGAAACGAATAAAATCTTGAGAAGGCTACTATTATCATCGAAGGGGGAGAATTATATACATATCTGATTGTCCTTGCTATGAATAAGTTTGATATTATTCTTGGAATGGATTGGCTGTTGAAACACCGGCGACTGTCGATTGTTCAATAAAGACAGTAACATTTCGGCTACCAAATGAGAAATTTTTTCTTTCGAAGTTGTTAAAAAATCTCCAAAGCTTACAATGATATCGGCAGTGAAGGCTATGCAATTATTGAAGTATGGCTGTGAGGGATAACATAGTAAGCATTATGAGCCTTGAAGGAAGCCATCACCAAAAATCGATGAAGTGCCAGTTGTTTGTGAATATCCGATGTTTTCCCAGATGATCTTACATGGG
>JAPQWV010004643.1:0-27893 GCA_027422505.1 Craterostigma plantagineum
CGAAAATACTATTTGTTCAGGCATTAATACAAGTGCTAATTTCGAGAGTTTCAAAATATTAAGTTCTTAGGGTATTCAAAGTATTTTGGAAAAACCCTAAATTCTGGAATTTAATTAATACTAAAATCCGTCGATTAAGTTTGGTACATGTATGTGTTATAATTCGGCAAAAGGAATTAACTCTAGCTTGGAGAATTTAACTGAGGTAGATGATATACGGATAGATCGACTATAGGATGGACTTAGGGGAAAGCCTCAGGCGGAAAGTAATTTTAGTACTTAATGGCTTTCGATTCCTTTCAGTAAAATAAACTTTCGAGCAACAGTTAGTATTGATACTTATTAATTCATATGTTCTTGAGTGTAAACTTTCGTGCCTAGATGTAGGAATAATATTTTAATATTCACTATGACTAAAGGACTTTAGTATGAATTTAATCTATGGAATGAGAATATCGGCGAAGTTGAATTAAGAGTAAAACAAATCGGGCGTATAATATGTCGAGATTGTGGTTCGTTATTTATTAAATGTCGAGACTTAATTCCCAACATGTCGAGAACTTGGTACATTGTTTTTAAATGTCGAGCTGATATGTATTAACTAATGTCGAAATTTGTGTACAATATACCGAGATTTGTCTTGAAGATATCGAGATTCAAATCAACATACATGTCGACATTTAAATTATATTATCAATATCTATCTCGAAGCCTTGTGTGATGTAATATCTAGACGTACCATTAACCAATATCGAGATTTGCTCTCGTGATTTATCTCGACATCTTATGTGCATAATGTGATAATACATCTCGACATTGTGATCTCATGTATCTCGAGGTCTTGCATCATTTCAGTATCGAAATCCATGTCATAATTAAATAACTAGCTCGACATTTATCCTATGAATAAGTCGAGATACCTGTCGAAATTTATAGAAGTCGAAACTAGGTTTTTCTGAATTAAGCCACTTTCGTGAAATTATAATTAGACTAACAAACCCTAAAATGTATATGTTTTCTATATTTGGGGTACGAAGGTTAGCAATTTACAGTACGATAAGCTAAACAACTAAGGACACCAGGTAAGTGGGGAATTTCAACTACAACACATAAATTATTTGTACTAACATGAATCACGTGCTATCTGCTCATATGAGATTATGTGAATTATTTGCTATATATGATGATATAGCATGTATTTTAGTATTGTTAAATGAGCATGATCACATGCATACACGACATGCACGAGAATTGTGAGATGAGAGTATGCATGGTATAATGTCGCTTGAAGGCGATAAATATTTGCCGATATAGGCATCTGATGTCGACTCACAGTTTGAGTCTGGACTGCTTCTATGACACCATGACGACCCGGTACGTCGTCGGATATATTTTTATTATTTGGCAGAATGCCCTGAATTGCGGTAGGTGCGACCTAGAGGAGGCGATTCGAGGGTGGCTAGCGACACGAGGGTATCTCTGGTGTTGGCGACCCCGAAGTGGGCTACCAGCGTGAGCGTCCGCGGAACAGCAAGTACCCATTGGGCTGAATGGCGGACCGTCATGCATCCCAGTGCGATTGGGCCGAAATGCGTGACTGGTATTTATGGTTCGTCACCCTTTGTGGATTGCTGGACCATTGTCCTTATTGGAATTGAGCTCTGAAAATGGTGCATAGTAAGTCAGTCGAGGGCCCTGAGAGTATGAGATTGAGTTTGATCCTATTAGGGTCTGAATGCTTGGCGCGGATGCCTTTGCAAATGAGACACGTGCACGGCATGCATTATTCCTACTTACTGAGCTTTATAGCTCATCCATATTTTATGTGTTGTAGGTACGCGCGACCACGGTACGTGATCGCTTATGACGGCGAGGCTATCTTTGAAGCTTCCAGGGACTTTTGAGGGTGGTGTGTACATGAATGCGACCCGTGGGGCGGAAGTTAGAATTCCGTTTGTGGCAAATAGGAACCATCCTATGTATTTAGGTTGGAAGCCATATTTTGACTTGTACAGAGCTAATTCCCTTTATATAAAAGGAAAATTTTACCCACGTTTTCGCGTATTATTTATTTTATATTGACATTAACCACGTAAGTTAGCGTTAGAATTGGTAAGTAGATGGTGGGGCGCCACATATACTGACCGGGGTTACAATGCTACGATTTAGAAATCATAAGGAGATTTCGCTTAATAATCAAACCACAATGTAGTAAGGTGCATTTTAGTATAACCATATGGGCTATAGTTGAATTTACCATGATAAAAAAAGATCAGTGATTTTCGTCCCTTGAACTTTAAATGCGAACTCATAACAATATTATTTTTGCTCCATCAAGAGTAGGGGTGTTCAGATGGGTTAATTATCGGTTTTTTGGGTTATTCGGTTTGGGGTTATTTGGATTTTAACAGTTGAGACAACCACCCGCAAACTGGACCAAAACGACTTAACTAGTTTGGTTCTCGGGTTATTCGGTTAACTGGCTTCGTTTGTTAAAACCAATTAACAAGCTTGCTTACAATGATATAAATATATTATATTACATTAGATGAAAGATGACAAAAAGTGTATTATATAATAAATTTTAAGTAAAATTATATAAAGTAATATTTTATTTATATATTATATAAATCTTTAAAAGTATAATAATATTAATTATATAAATAAGTGGGCTAGTTCGATTTCGGGAGAGCCCCCAAACTTTTTTATGTGACCAAATACCCAAACCATTCCCCCAATTATAAATTGCTCCCCCGTTTAATTCGCTCATTAACTCAAAAAACCAAACCAATTGACCCGAATCGAAAATGTTTGGACGGGTTAATTAAGTCACCCAATTAATGAACACCCCTAATCAAGAGGCACTTATACGAATCTGAACCTCATTATTATCTCGACACAATAATAATTCTTTCCGACATAAGTTCACATTTGCAAGATAAAATGACTTCCAATTGGGTATAAGCAAGATTAAATGACTTCCAATTGGGTATAACCTTATGATCTAGTCATACCTAACACTTGGGTATCATTTTAAGAATTTTTGAGGTCCATTTAGCCCAAGCCCAAATCTAAATAAGCTCGTGAGGTCTCTCTCTAAAACCAATTGGCAATAGATGGAGTTAGCCCACAAGCTTATAAGGAGCTCTCAAATCTTCTAACTATTCGATGTGTGACTTGATTTGACACCAACGATAACCAAGCCCATTAATATTGTGACACATGACATCGTATAGTTTAAATAGTATAAATTAAGTTGGTTATACCCAAGACCAACATGGATATGATAGCGTGTAAGAGTGCCACGTTTCACAGTTGGTCCCTTTTTTGGGCCGCGGCCCAAAATAAATATATATGATTTGGGTTTCATTCAATTTAGTGGTTCGACGTAACAAAAGAATCAAAGATGCGTGAGGGGTGTTTAGGTAATTTGTCACCACTCGCAATGCGAACCCTATTTTATTTGCCCCATAACGAAAGAAAGAAGCCACTCTTCATCCTCCAATTCAATCTCTTGGTTTCCAGGAAAATAAAAAGCTGTCGCTTGCTGAAAATTTCCTTTTTTTTTAATTTTCGCATGATTTCTCTTATTTTTCGGTTCTGTATGTTGTTCGTCCTCTAATTGCTTTTTGGTTGTTTGTGATGGAATTAGGGTTTTTAGTGTCCTCGTAGTAGGGTGGGTGTGATTCTTCAATCGGAAAAAGATTCGTCAAGTTCTCATCGTCTTCTTTCGGTACGCATCGTCGACATTATCGTAATGTGATTTTATTTATTATGGTTCGCTTTGACTTCGCTCTGTTTGTTATACTTTTTCCCTTTCGTTTTTTCTTTTCTTGAAAATTTTCGTTATCATATAAGCGCTCAGCTTTAGCGTAGTGGGCGGAGGACTATAATGTCGTGAACTTCTGGGTGTTTTCTTGTACCATAGAAATAGGTTATATGAATTGTTCTTTTATTCTTTTCGCATGTTTGGCTGTCTCCGTTTGCTGTCTTGATTGTTGATTTTGAATTGTGAAAAGGCAAAGGCATACGGTTTTAGTAAAATGCATGGAGTCGAGAAAGTAACGAGTCCACGAGTTTTGCTCTGAGTCACTAGCTTAGATCTGTTCGCTCTCCTTATTTGTACAAGATTTGTTTCAAGCCCGTTTATTTTCTCTAGGTTCTTCATGGATGTATCGAATATGGGGCCACCTTACTGACATTTGCTTGTAATTTAGAGATATAAGGATTAGCTTGGTCCAATTTCTGATCGAAATATTCGTTGTTTGTCACTTAATTTAGCTGTTGACTTTGACCATTCTGCTTGCCTTTTCTATGATTTTGTTTTATTCAGTGTCCTCTTGATGTAATAGCGATCCGTTATTATTCAGGCAATTTTCCTCTTCAGTTGGATGGCATAGATTTGCATAACATAAATTGTTTAGGGACTAATAACTAATTATCCATCATTTCCCGTGTGGGTGCGATCCGTGACATTCGGGTCGGTTAAAGAATTCGGTTGGAATGCTGGGTTTGATGGCCAGCTAAACTCTAGTGAAGACTGAAGAGTATGGTTTAACAAAATACTAATTACATCAATCTGAACTGAAACCAATCCATTACATTACTTTACAGTCGAGACATGCGAATGTCATCCTTGATCCGCACTCAGTAGACTGTTTCTTGATCAGAGTTAATTCAGCGGCAATCGGCGGTCGAAGAGTTTGAGGAACCGCATCAGCTGAGATCAATTGGACTGGGGTGCAAAAGCTTGAAGTTAGGGTTTGGAATCGTGTGAGGGTCACCCCTTCGTTCGAGTAAGATGCCATGGTTTTGCGTTTTCCTGTGTTGATTTTAAACCACTCCGTTGCACGTGGGGCTGTCTTTTTTGTTATGCATCTGCTTTCTATTTTGAAGCTGTACTTATTGGACCTAATTGATTTCACAGGGCATATTGTGCAATGAGCGAAAGTTGTGGGCATTTGAAATGGAAGCGGAGGATTCTAGCAATGCTTCTTATTCTATTCCTTGTTCACGGTTTTTCCATTTTACTGTTCATCAGGGTTTTTCTTCTCACTCGTTATGAACTCTCTGAGTATAGTCAGTGTGACGACGTTTACAAGTCTCCTTGCTTTTCCCCCGCCTAAGAATTCCAATCAGACAAAAGATGGTTCTTGTTGGACTAAACCCGCCGTTGAGGCGCCTTGTCATAATTGTTCTGGACGCTCTTAGGTTCTTTCATATTGTTTCTCTGTGTCTTGTATTAGCAAGCTTGAATTTTTACTCTTTTAACAAGCAGTTGGTTCTCATTGCAGATTTGATTTTGCTGCCCCCAGCACGTTCTTTCCAGGAAATGCCTCAGTTTTTATTTTCCTCTAGTTTTGTTTCATATGCCCTGCTCTAGGAAGGAAGGATTCAACTTGTATGTTCGTATTTCTGTTTTGCAGAAAAGAAACCTTGGATGGATAAGTTACAAGTATTGCATAAAGTTGCTAGTCAGAACCAATCATCCTCTAGATTCTTTAAAGCGATAGCTGATCCTCCCACCACTAGCTTGCAACGCCTAAAGGTGATTATGTGGTACTTGTATTAGCTAGCTTCTTCTACATTTTGTTATTCTCTCCCTTTTGTTGCTAACATTGTTATGACATTCTCTCTTAAGGGTTTGACTACCGGTGGCCTCCCCACTTTTATTGATATAGGAAATAGTTTTGGTGCACCAGCAATTGTTGAAGATAACTTGATTCATCAGGTCTGACCCGTATACCTCTACAAAGTAAGATTCATGGATGGTTGATAATGAAAAAGCAACATTAATTTTTATATTGTTTATGTTCTGTGATGGATATTACTTGTGTTGTTTCAGTTAGTTCAAAATGGTAAAAGGGTGGTGATGATGGGTGATGACACGTGGACACAGCTATTCCCGGATCATTTCATCAAGTCTTACCCTTTTCCTTCTTTTAATGTCAAAGATCTGGATACGGTATTTTTCTTTTATAATATTTTTTTAATTTTACAGTCAACATAAAACAAATTTATGTTGTAAAATTCAACGTACTACTTTTCGTTCACCTATTTCAACTCTTGTCATTGGGCAGGTTGACAATGGCTGCATCGAAAATTTATTCCCTGCCTTGCATGAAGACGATTGGGACGTTTTGATAGCTCATTTTCTTGGGTGGTAAGCTTTTTGTTTTTGTTCTTATAATGGTAGTGGTTTTTAACCTTTTGTTATTTGTACATGGAACAGGATCACGCTGGACACATATTTGGCGTAGAATCTACAGCAATGACTGACAAGTTAGAGCAGTACAACAATATTATAGAGGTAAATTTTGCGAGAAAGTCCCCTTGACTGGCAATGGGTTCTGAATTTTGCCGGATTCTTATCAGATCCTCGTATCAAAAATTGTTTTTTGTGAAGATGGATGTCAGTTCCATTCTTTTGAATTGGAATCCAAAAAATAATGAACATCAACCAAGGATAGGGTTGAATTTGGACTCAGGAAAACACGTTCTTTATTTGGATATGCGGTTAAGATAAGCTGGAAAGTCATAGTTCGCGTTATGCATTAGCGTATTATATCGTGTTGCTTTAGATCTGGCTCCACAATTTCTTTGAATTATTGAAGAGATTGCCTCTGTTCGTCACCTTTTTAGCGGTAGCAGTTCTAGGTGGGTGGAAACAATAGATTGGTCCAATATGCAAGTCAGTTTGACGATTATTACGTCCCGTGGAAGCAAAGCAGTGGAAGCATCGGCTATAATGTCTGCGGGCACAACTAAACAAAAATTGAAGCTGTGAAATCACAATGATTATATAAAAAAAGGCAGTTTTTTTGATGCTTACTTAACTGTTTGAAGTTTTGATGATGATGAGCGCGCTGGTATGAGATTATGGTTGGCCTTTGTTGATTCTTACTGAATAAAACGGAGCATTTAACAGAAGACCAACTTCGTTTATCTCGCTATTGATGCTTAGCAACCGAATATTATCTTCGTCTTCTTCTTAAGGTCTAACTAACGAACTAAAAGAGTCAATCTCGATAAACCTAATCAGGCATACTACGATCGCCCTGAACTCCAACAATTGCCCATTTAATCTGTTGACCTCTAGGTCCCAGATAAGGACTTCCAATTTGAGTTCACTTTCCTGCATTGTGAGTCCTCAACGAATGGGATGCTTGTACGACGCCCTCTTGCATCCATACCCTCAGCGTTCTCGGGGCACCATACGGCGTTGCACAAGCTTATCAACCCTCAAAACCATTTACTTTAATACATACTGATTTTGGCATAACAGTATTTTATGACTTCAAAAGTTAGGCGTGCATCATCCAAAGCTCTATGAGTTTGTGGACCGAGCCCAAAATATTTTGCGAAATCTGATAACTTTCCGCCGTTGGCTTTGATTAAATTTTTCTGTTATATGCATCGCATCGATGATTTTTATTATCTCTGGAAGTTCTCCAATAGCGTTTTCCAAATGCTTTATGTCAAATTCTGAGTTGAAAATTATCCATGTATTCCCGTGTAATAGGTGTCAAACCCTAGCGGCAATCTCTGAAAAAACGGAGCATTAAACAGAAGCCCAACTTCGTTTATCCCGCTATTGATGTTTAGCAACCGAATATTATGTTCGTCTTCTTTTTTAGGTCTAACTAACGAACTAAAATAGTCAATCTCGATAAACCTAATCAGGCATACTACGATCGCCCGAACTCCAATAATTGCCTATTTAATCTGTTGACTTCTAGGTCCCAGATAATGACTTTCGATCCGAGTTCACTTTCCTGCTTGTGAGTCATCAACGAATGGGATGCTTGTGCAACGCCCTCTTACATCCATTCCCTCAGCATTCTCGGCTCACCATACGGCGTTGCACAAGCATCCCATTCGTTGAGGACTCACAATGCAGGAAAGTGATCGAAAGTCGTTATCTGGGACCTAGAGGTCATCAGATTAAATAGGCAATGGCTCATGGTTTATGTGAGATATTATGGCTGAAGAGAGTTTTAGATGAGCTTAAAGCGCCTATTGAGATTCCGTTCCGATGAAGCTGTACTGTGATAACAAAGCAGCAATCAGCATAGCTCATAATCCTGTTCAGCATGATCGAACAAAACACATTGAGATTGACCGGCATTGCATTGAGGAGAAACTTGAAGGTGGAACTATCTGCATGCCTTTTGTTCCATCATCTCAACAGATAGCTGACATTCTCACCAAGGACTATCCTCTAATCAAGGGATGATTTGGATAAAGATATGATTTCTGTAATCATGAGTTATCTTAGGAATCGTAGAGAATATTTACTTAATATATTATCTTTAGAAACTCTATAAATACCTATGTCGTATTTGTATTTCTATATTAAGAATAAATGATAATAGAAGATTACCCTTTTTTTCCATCCTTCTTTTTCTACATAATCTATTACTGAAAATGTGGATGTCATGTTTTCTCCATACATTAGAAAGTGATTCGAGTGCTGGAAAGCCAAAGCGGACCAGGTGGTTTGCATGAGAATACTATGCTTCTTGTTATGGGAGATCACGGACAAACATTAAATGGTGATCACGGGGGAGGCACTGCTGAGGAGGTGCTGTCTCTGTTTCATTTCACTCTTCCTTATACAGTGTATCTATAGAAAACTTCCAATGAACAAGCGCGTTTGACAGGTGGAAACGACTATGTTTGCACTAAGTTTAAATAAACCTCCACCTACCGCACATGCAGCATTTGATAGTTTGTCTTGCAAACATGACACGGTATGGGTGTTTTACTATAACTAGTCTCGACGCCATTATCTGTATTTGTTTGGTGGATCATGGAAGATGCTAGCTACTATTCCACTAGCTGTAGCTATTCTTGTATGTCGGTTCGGAGAATATTTATTAACTTGGAAACGCTAGATTTGAAAAATTATGAAAAAAAATTTGGACTGACGTTTTCAGAGAGAAATCTCACGGGATATCTACTTCAGCACATCCTCCAACAGAAAGTTGCAATACATCTGTTAATTTCTGCCTTTTTCTTACATGATTACCAGCATGGAAGGGAGATATGTGCCAGCTCTATTTATCAGGTCTGTAATCTGATGTAATAATTGGATTCTCAAATATTCCTAAGCAGAATTTTGTGTTGCTGAATATGACCCTTGCACTGCAGCTTGATTTTGCTGTAACTGTTTCTGCTCTTCTTGGGCTCCCGTTTCCTTTCGGAAGGTACAGCACCAAAGTCATATGATCTGAAACTTTTCCTTTCATTTTCTTCTTTTATAAGCAACACCATATTTCTGATGCTCGTTCTTCACCCTTGGGTTCCTGTGATGTCTGGACCTGGATTTTAAATCTTGCATTTCGTTACATGAAGATACTCTGGAGAAATGCGAAAAAATAATTTGTCTAAAACCTATCTTCAGCATTGGGCATGTCAATGCTGAACTTTACTCCTTAGCTGGTGGTTCATGGAATATGGAAGGCTCAGCAGCTGACGAAGGTCCTATTGCTTGAAAGTCACAGTTGGATGCAGAATTATGTCAATGTCCTATGTATCAATTCTTGGCAGGTAGGTTAAATTCATTGGCTTTACATGCCACAAATAACTGCTGTGAGTTTTTTCCTCTTTCATATGATAGTTTTTTTCCTCTGGTCCATACAGTCCGATGAACTTATGTTACTGTAACCTGGGTCATTAGAGATATGAACTTTTACCTTGTGGCTTGTGTACTGTTAGATATTTAAAACTCAAAGACATCTTATTTACTATTGATTCCATGTACAGGTGAAAAATTACATTGATGTATACTCATCTTTGTCACTTATTGGATTTTCGGAGAATGAATTACTGCATGTACGGGAGCTTTATGCCAAAGCACAGGAATTTTGGTCAGTAACGTCAAAGATTCTTGTCCAGAATGAGAATCCTTCTGCATTTAGGAGGCAACTTGATGCATATTCAACGTTTTTGCAAAGGGTAGCATCACTAGCACGATCTAGCTGGACTGAGTTTAACTTGAAGCTGATGGGAATGGGTCTCTGCTTCCTGTTAGGCTCACTTTATCTGCATGTCCTTTTCATTCTCAAGCTGGAAAAGTTATCAGGATGTTCTTCTAGTTCCTCTGTCTATTCCTTGAAATCTATTTGGGTGATTGTTTGCTATTCTCGTAGTGCTGATACGGGCCTTCAGTTTTCTTTCCAACAGTTATATTCGTGAGTGTTCTGCTCTAGCTTTTGTGAGAACGAATTTTGGTAGCTAATTGAAAAATAAGCACAAGTTATACTATTTTCCTTCACCGACTTTGGTCCTCATTTGATCTTTCTATGCAAATGCAGTAGAAGAGGGCCGGGTGGCTAGTTTTCTTTCAGCAACAATTGGACTGCTTCAGTTGCGCCATGCGACACTAAAAAGGATGAGACTACTTGAAGTATGTTTCTCAACCAAATAATGTGTTTACATGCCTGAAATACGCTCCTCAATTGTGTTGAATGTCGTAATGAATTCTGTTACATGACAAAGTACACGATTGGTCGCTCAATTTTCTTTCGTATTCGCAGGCACTGGTGCTTTGTCTATTGTTTCTTCTGCTCAGAATCAGTATTGAATTTGGACAACTGAAGCAGGCTGTCAATTCTTTATTCTTAAAGGTAGACTCTACTCAGATACTGGAAATTGGAAGCGACTGTATGTATTTGACATACGCAGTGGAAGCCCTGCCAATATTAGCTATCATTATCATGGCATGTTTTCTGTACAAGAGCGTCTATTCCCGTACATCTAGGGGAATCGTGAAATGTGTCATTGCAGCGACTTTCTTTACCTATTTGCTCATACCCATATATGAGCCTCTCATAGTGGCCTACTCACTCCACACTCTTTGCTTGGAGGTAAAAATGGCTACGTTATACCTCGAGTGATATATGCTACTGGACTTGTGCAACTGTTATTATTGGCCATAGACTGGCTTATTGCTCGGAAAGAGGATTTTATTATTGGATAGACAACTGCTATCAAAGCATTGGCTCTGTTATCTGCATGGAGTTCAACGATAATGATTTTATCTGGAAAGCAGGGTCCCCTGTTTGCCTTAGGATCTGTAATTGGAGGTGCACGCCATACCTTATGGTTTTTAATTTGCAGATCTTTGCATCAGTGTTATCTTTTACTTTTCATTGACATTCTCTGTATCTATGTTTAATATGAGTTTGCACTCTGTAGGTTTTTGCTTAATTAGGTTAATGTCACTCGAGTGGGATCCTAAGAATGATGGCTCTGCACCGTCCTTTCCTTATGCACTTTCGGTTACACAGTGGAGTCTTCTGGCTGTGTGCTTCTTCTTTGCTACAGGCCACTGGTAAGATTTACATTCGTTGGGTAGGAAGGAGACTCAATATGCACTTGATGATCATTACGTTATCTAATACAAGCTCGATCAATAGGAGGAGACTGTGTAATGAAATGGAAGTCGTTTCGTGTCCATGAAAGTAACAATTTTTCTCGAAGAGTTTTCCATCTCTGTTCTGATTATACGAGTGAAACTTACCTCTGGATGTTGGTTTGCAGGTGCACTTTTGATGGCCTCAGATACGCTTCAGCATTTGTGGGGTGAGAAGTCGCATTTGTAACACAGCTAACGCACTTAGTGTTTTAAAGGATGATCTTTCAGATATATCTTGAAGAAGGATATTATTACCTAATTGCCCAACTCTTTCCAGGTTTGATGAGTTCAACATTGTACGTCAAGCGATTCTTCTGACCATTGAGACGTTCGGCTTTTCTCACATCATCCCGATATTTGGCATCCCGCTCCTCATCGCATGTTCTCATCACCATTAACGCAGAACAAACAAGCATTTTCACTGAGATTATCTCAAGTAAGTTATATTCGCAATTTTTAGTTTTTCTTTATATTCTGCATTCTTCATTTGAGCATTGATTCACCTTGCTCTTATTTTTGCTTCAGGCGTATTTAATATACGGTCTTGTTGCTTCCTTAACAACCACTTTCACAATGCTATGTGTAACGATTCAAGGCGCCATTTGATGGTATTATTCTTTGTTGGGGAACATTTTTGGGATTTGAAAATGAATTATCTTATCATTATCATCAGCATTATAATTATTTTCTTTGGGCAGGTCTGGGGACTGTTTGCTCCAAAATTTGTGTTCGATGTGGTGGGTCTTCTTCTGGGTGACGTATTGATACTTCTCTCGTTACTCTATTTCATTGTTTGATCGATCATTGTTTCATTTTATTTTATTGCCTTACCACAATTGTGTATCCTTATAAATCAGAATAATCTCAGTGCTTCCCTTCAATACATATTTTTAGCAGGTTAGAAAAGAAAGTATCACCTGTTCAAAACAACTGAAACTAATTCCTATGTTTGGTTTGGCTCAAGTCTTCCTTTCCTTCTCAACAACTAATTCGGCATCTTAAAAGAAATTATATAGATAGGTTACTCTACTGCAAAAATCATAATGATTTACTTAAATAATAAAAAACAGTGATCAAACATTCTATGGTTCTTGAGCCTCAATCTGAAAGGCATTTGTAGAAATAGGGATCAACAACATTCTACTAATACAACGATATAATCTTGTATTCTGTTGAGGTAGCGAGTAACACAATCTGCGATAAGTTTCTGCAAGGAAAAAAAGAAAAGAAACTCGAGAAGGAAGAAAGAAGACGAAAAACATGGAAGAATCTGAAAAAGATTGCATGACCGTAATGAGGATATACAGAAGCAAAGGAACTTACCTGGAAATGGACAATTACAGAACTCCCATTCATGTTTTGACAAGTCAACAAGCTCCGAACTTTCCGTCTTCAAACATTATCTGCAAAAGTGATGCATACCCTGAAAAACAGTGTTCACACTGTATTTCAAATTAAGAAGAGGACGTAAAGATCCTGTCTTGCCAAATGTTTTCTTGTCATGGAATTAAATTGTCTTATCATCCCAAAGGACCTAGAAAAGACGAAGCATGATGAATGTTAACCACATATTTATATATATATAAGAGAGAGAGAGAGAGAGAGAGAGAGAGAGAGAGAGAGAGAGAGAGAGAGAGTTGAAGTAGAGGTGGTGTGTTTCAGCTAAGTAAAGGTTTTCGCATCTCCATTTTACTCATGTAATCTACTGAACAATGCCAACAAACGGAAAGAACATTGCAAAGTAGCTGAATGCACACCTTACGAGAAACAACTCACAAGGCATCCAAAGCATAACACCGATAAAACAAAGAAATAGGCGGACAAAGATAAAATTCAAGCAACTGACTCTATTTAAACCTTTTTATCAGAATAGTGAAGCAATCTTATTATGCAGCCAGTGCAGTTCCTTCTTGTAGTTTTTCTTCTGTGAGCAGGCTTAATTCGACCTACTGAAGAGAGAAATAAATATTGACACTAAAAACTATACAAGTCAACTCTTGAGGAAAATATGCGTTTGGGAAAGATAAACCATTCATAGGATCGAGAAGCACACCTAAACCAAGAACTCCTCTAGCATTAACCTTCAGAATACATGATGCAGTGAGTTAGTCGAAGTGATAAACACTGAGATTGAGAGAATATCGTCAAGAAATTAAATTTTCCAAAAAAAAAGTTGGAACCTACACTTGGTAAAAGTTTGCTCGTGTCAGGAGAGTCGGCAGCTAACTCCCAATTTCCGACGACAGTCCACAGCACCAAACTGCACGAACCTGCCATGAAAGTCAGAATGATTACCATACACTGATTACATCAAAGCCATGTAGAACGTAACGTGCACAAAACCCATACTGATAGTCATAGGTCAGGTGCTCGTGGCAAATATGCCAATTCTCGTCTCGCCATCAATCATCCTGTAATATAGGGTCGTCTAGTAAGAAAAACGTGGGACCTCAAATATGATAAACTGTATAGAATCATCTAACCATTTCAGCATTTGGGCGGCTAGCTGTGATTTATGTATCTGGACTTGTTTCCCTTATAAGTGGCATCAATCACCATGGATTTCACAGAGGTAAAAGTTAGTTTCTCCATGACGTTTCATTTTCCAAAGTCTTTCCTCACATGTTTTATCATCAATAACTGCAAGGGTCACAGCAACTTTCACATACAGATAAATGTCTATTTGTAAATATAAAGACTCAATAGGTGTATCTTCATACCTTCTCCAACATATTCAATTACAAACTCCCCTTTCTCAATATCTTCTTCGGCCACAACTCCCAATCCACATTTATCAGTCTGAAGGAAGCACTTCAATTTATTTAGGCAATGAGTATAACATTTGTGTAACAGGCAAACCCACACCAAGAAAAGACGGAGCGTTTACCCTCACAACTTTCATTTTCTTCATAATTCTTTGGTGAAATGGATTGTTCACTCCACATTTACAGCCAGCGGTGCAGCTAGACCTAAGCATGCTGAATAGAAGACAACTTATATACCAACCGAAAATATTCATCCTTCCAGCTAGAGAGGTTAAGTACGCAATCATCATATAAGAGAAACGTGGCAAAAGCTTATTGTGAACAATTTCAAAGAACGACGAAAGGTTAAATACACACATTCATCAAAATCTTAACTCCATTATGCACATCAATAACAATGGAAGAATGCTTAGTCTAGCAGTCCTTAGTCCTTACCCACAAAGACAATCTTTACCACAAACACCAGAAGCTCCAGCTGACGTGCTACATAAACAAAAAATTCCATCGTCTTCCAAACGCCTTTTAATCTTCTTGGTCAGATATATATCTATGAAAGTTAAGCTCAACCAAACAAACTCAAACAGGTTATTGCAACCAAGGAAGAAGGAAGGATCAGAAATCAAATGTGAATGAGGGGGAAACAGAGCCATATAATGTAATGGAGATGACAATATTTAGGTATAGACGGCTGCTCATAAAGTAAAATTCATCAAGAAATTCATTCAATGCCAAACAATAATGTAAAAATCAGTTCTTGTGCTGATGGATACTTTTCCTGATGGAATTAAAAGGCAGAGGTTTTGATTTATTCAATGATCAGGCAGCTCAAAATCAACTGGACTTCCATGCTGTTTCACTTAATATTGAATACCTGTTCAATCCCAACACACTTGGCCTTCTGGAGTAAAAAAAAAAAGAAATTACAGTTAAAAAGACTAGGCTTAGGATAAGGCCAACATATCGAACACAACATTGAATGCCAACGACGGAAAACGAAACACAAATCTGAAAAGCAGTTCCACATGACATAAATATATGCAAAGTGGGGTGATCAAAATATTAACAACGATCTACTCTTCTTCCCTTTCACAAAACATGAACCCCAATTGCAGCAAGCGAACGCAAATTTGTAACTTCATTTCATATCGCTCCATCTTGAAAAGCAACGTGTATGAACTTTGTCAGGGTTGAGCGCTAATATTTAATTTTGTGTCAGCGGTAGTTGTATTTGGACCAGACAACAATTTATCGGGATATTAATAAACCCGAAAATGACACCGAGAGAACACCAAGATTTTTACGTGCTTCGGCCAATACCGCCTACCTCCACGGAGAGACAATAGTTTTACTATATTTGAGATTACACCGTACAAAATAATGCTCGTGTTTAAACCAAACCGAGACCCCTTATCCACCCGGATAATGTTTTGGTACTCACTCTCAACTACCTTGTAAAAACTACACTCGCTCTCACCCATATCCACCCGGACAAGATTTCTCCTTTTTTTCTTTTCGTTTTTCTTCTCATTTTCCCTCACCTCTCTCTCTTACTCGCTCTCTCTTAATCTGATTTGGGGTGCTCTTCTCAAATGAGGCCTCGTGCCTTTTTATAGGCAATGATACAAACAAGATGCCAAATAACAATATGTAAGTGCAAACGTCATTTCTCCATGATTGGCTTTCTCTAATGCACATGTTGGTCTCCATCTTGTAGTGGTTGGCATCCCTCCAGCCACATTCGACGTTTGTCTCACTATCATCTTCGTCATCGTCAAACGCTTATTCCAGTAAGTCTGAACTTGAGAGTAACCCGTTCGTAATTATCACGAACGTCCATTGGTCTTCCTTGTACCAGCTACACATAAACCGAATCAAGATTACCGGTCCTACACCACTTGACTCACTCAGCGGCCAATCCTATGTGCAACTGTCAGCCGACTGACTATACCCGTCGACTCCCGAAGAGGGACTTCGATGCAACCCCTTCACCAGCAGGACTTCCCTCTCACGATCATCTGCCTTTCCACCACGCGAGCGCGTTTTTCGTGAACCCATCGAAGTCGGAGTATTATGTACCATACTCACATGCAGACGATACAAACTTCCTCGCTCTTCTCACTTTTGGTAGGACCATTTCCACCATGTGTGATTTTCCCAGACTTCCCCTGCTATGAACTCCATAGCCCTGGAACCTGACTGGCTCAAGAATATTAAATTCTACGCAACTTTGAGACAACGTCACACCACCAAAATGCGTACCGCTCCGTCAACCATTTTGATCTTCCCCGTTCCAACACACCGAACAACACAACGATATCCTCGGCCCATGGAGATCGAAAAAACCGTTCGCATTTCCGAACACATCAAAATATTCTCTTGGAGCAAACCCGAATTTAATATCCTTCTTCCTGAGAACGAGCGCCATCATTAGAGACTGTGAGAACGTCTCCAAGAATAACCGTGTACTACCGCCGTTGGGATTTCCTAGCCGTATGTCCTTCTTCCTCCAAGTCGGACCGTTCTCCTGATGTGTCCCGGCTCACCACATTTGTAGCATCACAGGCCCTTCCTGCCACCTGGATTTGGACCTGCTGTTGTCCCCAAATCCCTTGGCGTATCACCTTCCTCTATGATTCACTCTGAAAAATAGCCACGTCCGACTATCACCATAATTTGACCGCCTTCTCTTTTCTTGCTCCAAAAGAGTTGACTCCACCATCCACCGTCTGCACCGTCTCGTACCGGATGGTTGTGATCAAATTATCACCAGAATCAGGAAGCGAGGTAAGAAGCAAGAGGGCCTTACTTCTTCCTCTCCGACACATCATGACCCCAAATATTTCGTCATTTGCTCCGACTTTTCCTCGTCTCCCATCAAAGTTTGACCCAGCCTTGACGAACACATCCTTCACTCTTCTCTGCCGAAGAGTGAAACCTCCCGCACCAACACACTGTCGCAATCTGCTGTCATCCGTCGTTATTATCCTTGCAGAGATGCAACAGCCTGACCCAAATAGTACTGATCAGATATTTCCCAGGAAGGCTAACGACCTGCCTCACAGAGCTATTGCCATAACTCGCCAAAACTCCACCGTCGCACAAGCTCCGCCCGATGCCGAGCATCCCATCAACGTCCATCTTGTACCATCATTCTTCAGCACAAGGCATCACCCGTTGAACCTAGCTCTGACATTGGCTCCCCTCGATCGATGTTCCCTTCTGATATCTTTTCTGATGTGGAAGATCAGACACAGCTGCAACCACAGAGCATACTCACAATACCAGCAGGGTTTGGCTCTGATACCACTTGTTGGGTTGAGCGGTAATATTTAATTTTGTGTCAGCGGTAGTTGTATTTGGACCACACGACAATTTATCGGGATATTAATAAAGCCGAAAATGACACCGAGAGAACACCAAGATTTTTACGTGTTTCGGCCATACCGCCTACCTCCACGGAGAGACAATAGTTTTACTATATTTGAGAATTGCACCGTACAAAATAACGCTCGTGTTTAAACCAAACTCGAGACCCCTTACCCACCCGATAATGTTTTTGTACCCACTCTCAACTACATTGTAAAAACTATACCCGCTCTCACCCTTATCCACCCGGACAAGATTTCTCTTTTTTTTCTTTTCTTTTTTCTTCTTATTTTCCCTCACCTCCCTCTCTTACTCGCTCTCTCTTATCTGATTTGGGTGCTCTTCTCAAATGAGGCCTCGTGCCTTTTTATAGGCAATGATACAAACAAGATGCCAAATAACAATATGTAAGTGCAAACATCATTTCTCCATGATTGGCTTTCTTTAATGCACATGTTGGTCTCCATCTTGTAGTGGTTGGCATGGCTGGACCCAACAAGAAAAGCGTCCACTTGGCAGATAGTAATCCTCAATGGAAGAGCAAACAACTTATTTTCAATGTACCATAAAGACAAAGCAGATTTGAATGTAGTAGCATTTCAACTATATTATGCATTATTAAGACACAGACAAGTGAATTTATGATTACTCTACCCTTTTCAAAGCCTTCATCCATTTAAATATTTTGTTAATTTTTTTTTTTTTTTTTAAATCGAGGAATTTCATCATCTTCTTCTTCTTCAGTACGGTAGTCAAATCATGAATTCGGTTTCATTATTACAACCTAACAACGATTTAGTAATTTTAACGTAAAACGACGGTGGGGGTTTAGCTGCAACTTCGCAATCCATTTTGCCTCTTACGCCTCTAACAATTCGAGAGAGATGAGCGACCCATCTGAAAGTTCTAATCTTGCTGCACACAACGATCAATCACAAGGTTACCACGCCAGTTTAGCTAGCCCTAAAGCTTTTTTATTTTAATTTATTCTATTTTATGAGTTGAATGCCTTTATGGATGTGAATCGTCAATGCAAATACTGGTAAGGGGAGAGAATTACATAACTAGTGTTATTTTCATTAGTGCTATTACAAAACTAGATAACTTTTTCATCCTGTTACAAAACTAATCAACTTTTTCAATTGAATTATTATTACTGTCAGTTTTCACCACAAATCTTTTTAATATTACTACTTTTCACTATAATTATTTCAAATAAGTAAAACAGTTGCTCTTAATTATATTTAACCCCAAAAAGTTTTTTACTCGGTATTCTTTTTCATTCTCGCCATTTACCATAGAAAATCAGTAATACATGATATTCTTCATCTTGACATATATATTAAGAAATATTATCTGATGCATTAACAAACAAAAAAAATTCAAGAAAAATGTAATAAACCATAGAATATTCAAATAATTATTATTCACAAAAATCAACTCTAAAGAATTTTGTTCACAACTCATCATCATAGTTTTCCTTGCGTTTTCTTTTGACCTTCGATCTATTTCACATGGATATCTTCGTGATCGCTTACGTCCGACCTTTCTTTCTGGACGTAAATAAGGATTATGTACTAGATGAAAAGGAGCCTTTCAACGCGACTCCTCTAATGGACACTCAAACTGATAAGAATATGTTGTCTACAGTATCTCAATTCTAAAATCATCTGGAACATATTCACACGGATCGACTTTGAAATATCTAACGGACTTCCTCTAATGGGTGTTATTTCATATTAATATCTTCGATATACAATCAGTAGTATTTAATTACTAAACTGAAAAATGAGATTTTATAGTTTATGGAAGTGTTAAAAAAGATTTTGGTTAAAAATATAATTATCGATAACTATGTTGGGAATTTGAAATAATTATAGTGAAAGTAGTAATATTAAAAAGATTTGTGGTGAAAACTGACAATAATAATACTTAAATTGAAAAAGTAGATTAGTTTTGTAATAGGATGAAAAAAGTTATCTAATTTTGTAATAGTACTATTAAAAATAACACTAGTTATGTAATTCTCTCCTGGTAAGGGGCTATGTTCTGAAATGTCTGGTCAGGCCTACGTAGTTTGCCCCAACTTGTTCTGCCTTTTCTGTATTTTGCTAGATCATATTTGCTACTAACTTGGATTCTTTCTGGGCTGAAATCGTGCTGATTATTACGACCGGATGATGATAGCGTCAAAGAAAGAAGCTCAGATCAAAGACAGGCATTGCCGGGAGAACCGACATGCATCATATGTGGTCGATACGGCGAATACATATGCGACGAAACTGACGACGATATTTGCAGCCTCGAATGCAAGCGAATCTTACTCGCCCAAACCACAAATAGGCAGAAAACTCCTTTCACGAAAGCCAAGTTTTCAAACGCAATCGAAACTTGTTGGATCTTGATTCAACACAAGCATATAAACGTGGTTCGGATTTCTGATAAAATCCTACATCCACGACAGTCAAGATCACACTTTATTGATCGACAAAATTTACAAGATACAGCTATGAAGATAAGAAGAACGCGCGCCAAACGATTGAATTAACAGCTACCTATAGATTGCTCTATTTATATCTAAAAACCTCTTAACGACTATAAACTGGCCCAATAAGGAAAGGGCCCAAAATGAGAATAAAACGCATTCTTGTCTCGGCACTTTTATGAGCGAACTAGCTCCAACGTCATGATTTGAATGCTCACTCAGCGCGGCATTTTTAACCATACCACCAATTAAACAGTTCTGTTTTTCATCATTCCTCTGCTTCAGCTCATTTGTGTGAGTCAAAGCAGCTCGATTCTCTTGCTGCTTCAATACCCCCCCACAAGATGGAAGATATAGATTTATAACTCCCATCTTGACAAGAAATCGGTAGTTGAGGTCCAGAGATTGCCTTGGTAAACAGATCAGCAACTTGATGCTCACTTCGAATTGGTAGGAGCTTGATCACCCTATTGGATACATGATGCCGCACAAAATGGCATCGACTTCGATGTGCTTTGAGCGTTCATGAAACTTGGGATTTGAGGCAATCTTCAGGTGGACAAATTGTCACAATAAACCACTGGCAGCCGAGGAAAGTTCAGATGCAGTTCCCCAAGCAGGTTTTTGATCCAAAGAACCTCAGCGACGACGGCTGCAAGGGCTCTGTAGTCCGCCTCCGTGGAGGATCGGGACACCGTGGCTTGCTTCTTGGCTCTCCAAGTGATCAAGGAATCACCCAAGAAAGTACAGTATCCTGTTACAGACTTTCTAGTATCCCTCCCTACACGAGCCCCAATCTGCATCTGAAAAGGCGCTGAGCTCAAGATTCTGAACAGAACTTAACAGAATTCCTTGACCTGGAGATCCTCAAATACCGGAGTAGATGGTGGGCAGCTTTGAGATGTGCTGTTCTGGGGGCCGCCACATATTGACTTAACTTGTGGACAGCAAAGGCAATGTCCGGCGAGTGAAGGTGAGGTAAAGAAGTCGCCCAACTAGCCTCCTATATGTAAAGGATCGGGTAGCAGATCACCATCAGTAGCACTCAGTCTCTCACTGGGATTTATAGTGTAGTGAGCGGCTTGGCATTTGTGTAACCTGTGTCATTTAATAGCTGGAGAACATACTGACGTTGCGTTAAATAGATGCCTTGCTCGCTTCTAGCACCTCAACACCGAGGAAGTATCTTAGGTCCCCTAAGTTTTCATCTTGAAACTGGTGTTGAGGAAGTCTTTTGTGGCTTGCAGGGCTTGCGGAGATGGGCCTGCAAGTACGATATCATCTACGTATACAAGAAGAATAACCAAGTCATCACCCTTTCCCTTAATGAATAGAGTATGATCCGATTGGGTTTGATTGAAACCAAAACTGTTTTATGGTAGAGAGTGAACTTCTTGTTCCATTGGCGTGATGCTTGCTTTAGTCCATAGATGGATTTATGTAGCTTGCATACCATCTTACTAGTGCCAGCGCTATGTGAATTTGTAGGAAACCTCGAGGTAACTCCATATAAACCTCTTCATTAAGATCCCCGTTCAAAAAGCGTTATTTACATCCATTTGAATGAGGGTGCCATCCGAGCTTGGCAGCTAAAGATATGATGATCTTGATCGTGCTTGGCTTAGCCACCGGAGCAAAGTATCGATGTAGTCCACTCCCTCTCGTTGATCGTATCCTTTAGCCACCAACCGAGCCTTGCATTTCTGAATTTTCCCAGTTGCATCAAACTTCAATTTGTAGACCCAACGGCTCCCAATCGCCTTCTTGCCATGTGGTAAGGTACTACAGACCAAGTCTTGTTGTCTATTAATGCTTTGAACTCCTCATTCATGGCAGCAATCCATCCTCTAATTGTGCAGCTTGGGCATAATTCTGTGGTTCCTTTGCCAGGGAGATATTGCAAATGAATTCCTGGAACTGATCAGAGAAGTTTGCATATGATAACACTTGTGAAATGGGGTATAAAGGCCTCCTGTCCTGACTGACTATGACAGACATAGTCCTGCAAATGAGAAGGCTTCTGAGCTCCTGCTTGATTTCCTCTGTCCCTGTGTAAATCTCCTGAGACAAAGGTGGTCCTCATTCCCAGGCTGTTGACCATTTGGTGCAAGTGCGGGGCCCCTCACTAATTGCTGATCTGAAGTCACTGGTACTGAAGAATCAGGCACCCTGTTCTGTTTCCTGAGATTCTGTGTGTGGCTGAAGGCCTAGTTCAGTGGCTGAGACCTGCCCTGATTGTTGTTCTGGTATATGGGGGCTGAGGATTATGCCACCAATCTACTTCTTGATCAACTGTATCCTCCATCTGAGGTCTTGGCAAGACCAGTGTGGAAAAGGGATCTGCACCTGATCACTCGCTTGGCTCTGAAAGCATTTCATGTTCCTTGAATATGACATCTCGAGACACTATGATCTCCCTAGTCTGTAAATCCATCAATCTATAACCCTTTACCCATTAGGATACCCAACAAACACGCATTCTCTAGCTCTAGGATCAATTTCTTCCTACCCGCTGCAAGAGTTTAACATAGCATAGACACCCAAAGACCCGCAGCTCACTATAATTCACACTCTTTCCATATAGAACCTCATAAGGGCTTTTGTTAGCTAGTGCCAAAGAAGGGGTCCTGTTGATAAGGAATGTGGCAGTAAGAAGGCACTCAGACCAGTAGACAATAGGAATACCGGATTGGAAAAGCAGGGCCCGAGCTACGTTAAGAAGGTGTTGGTGCTTCCTCTCTACCACCGAATCTGCTGTGGTGTTTGCACACATGACAAGTGCTGCATAATTCCTTTACTTCTACACAAATTGGTCAGGTAAACTCCTTAGCATTATCCGTTCTAATGGTCTTTACCTTGCATTTGAATTGTGTCTCAACTATAGCTAGAAAATAGGATATTATTGATGGTACCTCAGACTTGTGTTTAATCATAAAAACCCAAGTGAACCGAGAGTGATCATCAACGATTGTAACAAAGTATTGGTGTCCTAGGTGCGAGGGCACGTGAAAGGCCCACACATCACAATGCACAAGATCAAAGTTCGAGCAAACATCTCTTCTATTGTTTGGAAAAATGTTTCTTCTTTGTTTGGCAATGGGACAATCTTACACAAAGAGTCATGAGGTCTGTTATCATGCATCAAAGACATTCTCAAACATCTAGAACCCTATCAGAGGGGTGTCCAACCTTCTATGCCACAAATCAGCAGAAACTTTATTAAGAAAAAACAGAATTTTCTTGAGGAGGTAAAACAGAAATGGCATCAGCCTTTTGTATGACATATAATCCACCCACTTTGCTACCCTGCAATCATTCGAAGTGAATGATCCTGTATGAGAAGTCATTAGCATCAAAAATGAATTTTGCAACCTTGCTTACTAGCCAGATAGCTAACAGAAATCAATTAAATGAAAATCTGGCACAAACAGGATATCTGTTAACATGATGTGCTGATTTAATCTAAATGATCCTGCTTTTCTAACCCTAATGGCAGTGTTGTTAGGTAAGATCACATTTGATTCATCAATATCATGATTTCAGAAAAGAGGCCATAGTTACCAACACACATGCCGAGTTGCTCCAGAGTCAACTAACCCACATTTCTCTCATTCAAACTGGTAAGTAAGTGACAGACTAATACCTGTCATACTTGTCCTTTATCAAAGGGCAGTGCAGACTCAATGTTCTCTGATGGAGTGGTAGAGTGGGGTGGTTGATCAAGGATCTCAGACTCTGAAGTTGATGGGAGTGAGTTGTAGATTCACCAGACCCTCTGTTATTGAATTGGTGCAAAGACTTGCTTGCTGATTTCTGTCTACTTGTCTAGCACTGGTTTTTCTGCCAGTTGCTGATTCATCTTGCACCTTTAGGCTTATATCCTGTCTTGAATCCGGTGGGAACCCATGCAGCTGATAACAAGTATCCACAGTGTGCCCTTTCTTCCGACAGTGTGTGCACACTGTTTAATAGAATCCTTCTTCTGGTTAAAAACTCCTTTCTTGATCTGTTCCATACCAGTCCTGGCTGTAAACATTGCCATGCTATTTGTCTGCTCCTCATTCAGCTGGCCGAGACCTGTCACCATAGACCTTTGTTTCCTCCTCTTGTATCAACAGCGAGAAAGCTTTATTGATAGAGGGCATGGGGCTCCATGAGCAGAATTGGCCGCGGACCTGTGAGAATGAGTCATTCAATCCATGAGAAAAGACAAGACATATTCTTCATCGAGGTGTTCTTTTTATGGCTTAATCCCTCCACATGTGCATTCACAAGAGGGTCTGTAAGTACTCAATTCATCCCAAAGTGTCTTCAACCTAGTGTAATATGCTGCCACAGAATTTGACCCCTGATTGAGATTTTGCGAGCTCTTTCTTTGACTGAAACACTCTTGGTTTATTTGTTTGGCCAAACCTTTCCTTTAGGTCAATCCAAACCTCTCTTGCCAAGGAGCTGTACAAGATGCTCGCCGAAATCTCTTTGGATACCGAATTAATAATCCATGAAATTACCACACTGTTATTCCTTTTCCAAGCTGACAGCTGATTCTGCGAGAACTGAGGATTCTGTGGATCTGGTATGGGCTGTTTGAGGTCACCATTCACAAAACCTTCCTTATTTCTTCCAATTAGAGCGATCATCATCGCCCTACTCCATGTGGCGTAATTATCGCCATTCATTGGTCATGTATAAGGAGCTGCCCGGAGGTATCATTATTGGCTAAGAAATAAGGATCATTGATCATACCAGAATTTCCCAAATTTCCTGTAGTTAGCGTTGGAACTGAAGCATCCATGAGGAAGTCGCAGCAGTGGAAGCGCCAAACTGTTCTTGATCCCGATTCAGTAGAAAAAAAAAGTAGAAGAATCGCAGCTCAGTCGACAGAGATGCTCTGATACCATTTCGAAACGCAATCGAAACTTGTTGGATCTTGATTCAACACAAGCATATAACGTGGTTCGGATTTCTGATAAAATCCTACATCCACGACAGTCAAGATCACACTTTATTGATCGACAAAATTTACAAAATACAGCTATGAAGAATAAGAAGAACGCGTGCCAAACGATTGAATTAACAGCTACCTATAGATTGCTCTATTTATATCTAAAAAACTCTTAACGACTATAACTGGCCCAATAAGGAAAGGCCCAAAATGAGAATAAAACGCATTCTTGTCTCAGCACTTTTTATGAGTGAACTAGCTCCAACGTCATTGATTTGAATGCTCACTCAGCGTGGCATTTTTAACCATACCACCAATTAACAGTTCTGTTTTTCATCATTCCTCTGCTTCAGCTCATTTGTGTGAGTCAAAGCAGCTCGATTCTCTTGCTGCTTCAATACCAAGCTACCCGCGATAGACGACTGCTTCTACGTCAGAGACGAAAACGGTAAGCTCGAAAATCGAACCAAATTCATCAACGACCCAACGAGCTTCTGAGGAGGAAGAAACTCGACAGGGAGGAAATAGCGTTCCCAGCCCCATTCTATCCTTCAATTCTTGCTATCTTCACAAAGGCTCCTTCTGAACTTAGAATTCGCTGGCTACGAAATGCCTACGCCGTTCAAATGCAGGCAATCCCAGCAGCTTTGGCCGGCCAAGCCTCCTCGTCTCAGCCCAGACTGGGTGGGGCAAAACTGCGTCTTTTCTAGTCCCCTATAGTTTCTCACTGCTCAAAGCTAGAAACAATCAACAGAAGCCTCGGCGATCGTCCTCGCTCCTACTAGAGAGCTCTGCATACAGGTCGAAGAGCAGGCCAGACTCTGGGCAGAGGCCTTCCCTTCAAGACAGCTTTAGTAGTCGGGGGCGACCCAATGGCGGGCCAAGTCCACCGCCTGGAAAAAGGCGCGTCGATGATTGTGGGCACGCGGGCAGGCTAATAGACCTACTAACGAGGCTAATAGACCTACTAAACGAAGCACGATGTTAGAGCATTAATCGACTTCAATGAATAATAGCAGAATACTAGAGTTCTTGGCACGATATAACTAAGAGAAAACTAATTAACCTTCTTATTGCAAATAACTTTTCCCAACTCAGATAGCCCTTTCCCAAGCTACCTTCCTTGGGTTAGAAACTTACATATATATAAACTAGAAATCCCTAAAAAATCTCAAGTCTTTCCTAGAAGATCTCAACTATAAGATTTAAAAAAATAATAATATAAACTAATTAAAATTACTACTTACTAAATGTTTCACTCCTAACATTGCCCCTCCTTGAAAATGTGCCGTGTCCTCAAGGCCCGCCAAAATTCGGAAACGTGGCATGAAACACGTCTTCAGATATCCATGTAGATCTTCTGCTTGATGGTCCTTCCATTTGATCAGCAGTTGACGAATTGTCGAGTCGCCTTGTGGAATTGTACGGGCTGAGAGTATGCCTTCGGGCTCCCAACCTAATAATGAGAAGTCGCCAGTGAATCTGGTAATTGAGGTTCCACGGAGTGAGAACCGATGACCTTTTTAAGCTGAGACACATGGAACACCGGATGTAGTTTGCTAGAGTCCGGAGGTCAAGACGATAAGCTACCTCACCAAGGCGAGCTAAAATGCGAAAGGGCATAAAATTTAGGGGCGAGCTTCTGAGAGATTCGAGGCATGAGAGAGTGTTGACGGTATGGCCGGAGTTTTAAGACACAGAATCGCCAACTTCGAAGGTCACATCACGACGATGAGCATTTGCTGATTTGAGCATACGTTGTTGAGCTCGAGCTAGATTATATTCAGCTGGCGTAATATTTCATCTCGATCTTGTAACATATCTGATACAGCCGCAATGTCGCACTCGCCTGGGAGAAGTGGGTAAGGCTCGGGGGTTTTTCTACCGTATACTGACTGAAATGGAGATACCCCCGTGGCCGAGTGAAAGGAGTGTTGTACCAATACTCCGCCCAGGGTAACCATTTATTCCAAAGTTTCGGTTGTTCGCTAGCAAAGCAACGTAAATATGTCTCCAATGTTCGATTAACTACTTCTGTTTGGCCGTCTGTTTCGGGGTGATAAGCCGAACTCATTCTAACTTAGTGCCGACCATCTTAAAAGCTCCTGCCAAAAGTTACTGGTGAAAATTGCATCTCTGTCGCTCACATACTTCGAGAATACCATGCAAGCGGATGATATGAGCAACAAATAGTTCTGCTATCGTCCGAGCTTGATATGGGTGTTTTAAACTAACAAAATGAGCATACTTCGAGAGTCTATCAACAACGACCATAATAGTATTCATCCCTGGGAGCGTGGTAAGCCGGTGATAAAATCCATGGATATATCCTCCCATATCTGTCCCGGAATTGGCAGGGGTTGCAATAGTCCCGCCGGTGAGAGAGCCTCGTACTTAGATTTCTGACAAACGAGGCAGGCCGCCACAAACTTTTGGACGTGTTGATTCATTCCTCGCCAGTATAGATTGGCCGATAGCCGCCGGTATGTGCGTAATGCACCTGAGTGTCCGCCTGTCGGTGTTGAGTGAAACTCTTGATTAACTTTGGTATCCATTCTGAATTATCGCAATGACAAGTCTGCCCCGAAAAATAGTCGATCACCTATTAACGCATAAGGCGGAACAGCCGTAGGATCTTTCTGTAGGGCGGCGATAATGGTCCTAAAGCGCTCATGATTGGTGACTTCCTCATGGATTGAATCACTGTCCAGCCAAAGGGGCATGCTTACGGCGTGAGTTCACCTTCTCGAACTGGCGCGATAGGGAGTCTGCAGCCCGGTTGGAGATGCCTGCTTATATTCCACGTCAAAGTTATAACCGAGTAATTTTGCACCCACAGTTGTTGTGCTGGCGTTGCGATCTTTGATGTAACAGTGTGCGTAGACTGCGATGGTCTGTTCGGACAGTAAA
>JAPQWV010004644.1:0-27886 GCA_027422505.1 Craterostigma plantagineum
AACTGATATAACTCAAGCAAATAGCCCAACCCAATAATGCACCTAATTGGGCAGACCTGAAAGTGGGAAGTGGACCATATTATATATATATTGGCCCATGAGTTTTATTTGACTTGTATTAGAACAAGTTGGAGGAACTTAGCAGAGGTAAATACACGCACCGAAGACCTCTCAAACACATCACATCCAAACAGTCAACACTCGCGCGGCTCGAGTAGCTATTGAGCAATAAGAAAATCCCTCAGCAACACACAAATCGCAAGAAGCAGCTATCAAGGATCAAAACATTGCAGCTAAGCATGATTTCGAGATTTTCTTTCCATCCTCGCAGATTTGGCTAAGATGCGATTCAATGCCTATTAAAAGGCTTCGAAGCACACAGAGAAAACGGGAGAGAGTCATAGCAGAATAGAATAGGTGTAGTGTTTTTGGTACTGCTGTTTTCGTTTGCTGCTTTCATGTCTATCTTTATTTTGCTGAGAGCTTAACACAGAGCCACGAAAAGGGCTGTGGAGATTAGTATCTTTATCCTTATATGTCTATTTTATAGTAAGAGTGTGTGAGAGATCGATTTTTTAGGTGAGTTTGAGCAGAACAAATTGAGGAAGATAGCAGAGACGGTGTGAGAGTTCGATTTGCTTTTTTTCATCTTAAGAACTATTGCTTCACTTTCCTAGTTGATCGACATTTCAATTTTTATATTATAAGTCATTTATGATATAAGTCATAAGCACACACGTGGGAAGCATATCGCAGTAGTTCTGTTACCTTTGATTTTCGTGGATAAAACGAAACGTTTGAAGTGCTGCTTGTGCGAGAATTTACAAACAAGGTCGCAGTAGTACCGGTTGTAAGCTTATATTTATTTAGTTCAATATGTCGATTAATTCCATACACGCTTTGATTAATATGTTTAGCAACTGCTATTTAATCGTTCTTCGTTTCGATCTTCTCAGTACCGTTGCATCTAAATTTTGTCAAAAAAAACCCCTCCCCCTAATATTAATATTAATATTAATATTATTATAAAATATTATTATTATTATTAATATTAGTATATCATTACTATTAATCTTATTATTAATATTGTTATTATTAATATTATTATTATTAGAAACTATTTCTAGTAGCAATAACATTATTATTAATATTGATTTAATTATTGTTATAGTTATTATCATTACTATTATTATTATATATTATACCACTATAGTTATTATCATTATTATCCTCCATCTTATTATTATTATTATATTATTATTATTATTATTATTATATTATTATCGATCGAACTTGAAATTAGACGTAAATCAACCATTTTCCCTGTGGAGACGATCCTACTGTCGCTATACTCGTGTTTAGCGAATAAGGTGATTAATTTATTTTTGGCCGTTTACGACGCGGCCAAATTTTTGCGCCGTTACCGGGGAAGGTGGTGTCTATTGATTTACTTCAATTTTAATTCGATTTTTTTGTTCTAGTTTATGCCCCGATCTTCTCGAACAGGTATACTAATATTGATCCAGAAATCGAGAGGGACCGCGAGGGCGAATCGAAAGGTAAAAAAGACAAAAAGATTCGACTGTATCAATTCTAGCACGGAATCCGAAGAATTTTCAACAAGCGACATGGAGGAAACCGAACAGCAGCAACCACTCCGTCTTACGTTGAGGGATATGGCTACATCGGATGTTAATCAACGGCCGCTCTGCATCGAATTCCCATTCTTCAAACACCTTTCGAATTAAAATCAGGATTAATTCATTTACTTCCTACTTTTCATGGTAACGCAGGCGAGGATCCGCACAAGCACTTGAAGGAGTTTCACATGGTTTGCTCAACCATGAAGCCAAACGGGGTCACGGAAGATCAAATAAGTCTTCGCGCATTTCCGTTCTTGCTGGCAGATCATGCAAAAGACTGGTTATACTACTTACCATCGGGTTCAATTACTACATGGGCCGAACTTAAAAAACAATTTCTTGCAAAATTTTTCCCTGCCTCTTGTGCCGCAAACATTCGCAAGGAAATCTACGGGATTCGACAATGGACGGGAGAGACTCTGCACGAATACTGGGAGAGATTCAAGCGTTTGTGCGCAAGCTGTCCATATCATCAAATTTCTGAGTTAGCACTTATTCAATATTTCTACGAAGGATTGCTACCCATGGAGAGAAACATGATTGACGCAGCAAGTGGAGGAGCATTGGTTGATAAAACGGCAGACGAAGCACGTCGACTGATCTCAAGCATGGCTACAAACGCGCAACAATTTGGAACACGTCAAGATGTAGGCCAACAAAGGATGAGCGAGGTAAGTACTACTTCGTTTGAGCAAAATTAGATTCACTAACGTCTCTTGTGGAAAAACTTGTGATTGGAAAGACGAGTCAGGTAAAGGCTTGTGGTATATGTACATTTGTTGGACATGCAACAACGAATTGTCCTTCACTTCAGTTTGATCCTAGCGAACAAGCCAATGCAATTGGAGGGTACACAGGACCATCCCAGAGACGCTATTATCCATACTCGAGTCAATACAATCCCGGATGGCGTGACCACCCAAATCTGAGTTACGGAAATCGACCGCCAGGTTTCACGCAGCAAGCACCAAGGCCACCAAATCCTCCACAACAAGCCGCACCATCAAAACCAGGTATGTCTTTGGAGGATATTGTTAAGAATTTAGCAACTAGTACTGCCACTTTTCAACAGGAAACTCGATCAAGCATTAACGAAACACGCTCGAGCATGCACAATTTAGAAAGGCAAGTGTCTCAACTCGCAGCACAAATGAGTCAAATGCAGAACGAGAAAGGAAAACTACCGGCCCAAGTTGAGATCAACCAAGAGAGAATGTGAGTGTTATGACTCTTCGCAACGGGAAAGAGATCGGCCAGCCTAATCATGACGAAGTTTCCATAAAATCCCCAAGAGAAGATAAGACTAAAGACCATGCAAAGAAGGTAAGTAATGATTCTGTTTTCGATAAACCTAGTATTATTATTCCTCCACCTTTTCCTGGAAGGTTCGCTAGGGTGAAACAAGAAGAAGAAGAAAAGAGCATAATGGAGACCTTCAGCAAAGTTGAGATCAACATTCCACTGTGGATGCTATCAAGCAAATCCCACGCTACGCAAATTTTTTAAAGGAAATGTGCTCGAACAAAAGGAAACACAAAGCCGAAGGAAAAATCCTAGTAAGTGATAATGTTTCCGCTGCGCTTCAACGAAAACTTCCCACCCAGGTATTGCTATTTGGGGGATGGAGAAACATCGCCAGTCATTATTGCAAATGACTTGACCGCCATCCAAGAGGAGAAACTGATACGCGTTTTAAAGGAATACAAGAGTGCTATAGGATGGACTTTGGCCGACATCAAAGGGATCAGTCCCTCGATATGCATGCACAGGATCCTACTTGAGTCAGATTCTAAGCCGATACGGGAGCCACAACGCAAACTCAATCCGGCCATGAAAGAGGTAGTTATGAAAGAAATTATTAAATTATTAGATATGGGGATGATATTTCCAATATCAGACAACCAATGGGTAAGTCCAGTTCATGTTGTTCCTAAGAAATCTGGCTTCTCACTTGTGAAAAATGATAAAAATGAATTGGTATCAATGAGATTACAGACGGGTTGGCGCATGTGCATTGATTTTCGTAAGTTAAATGCGGCTACACGAAAGGATCATTTCCGCTACCCTTCATTGATCAAATGCTAGAAAGACTGGCAGGTAAGTCTTTCTTTTGTTTTCTCGATGGATTTTCCGGTTATTATCAAATTGTCGTGGCACCCGAAGATCAAGAGAAAACTACTTTCACATGTCCCTTTGGCACATTTGCATATCGTCGCATGCCTTTTGGTTTATGTAATGCTCCTGGTACATTTCAACGATGCATGATGAGCATATTTTCTGATTTAATAGAAACATGCATTGAAATATTCATGGATGATTTTACTGTTTATGTAGACTCGTTTGATCATTGCCTTGGTAATCTAGTAGAAGTACTCAAACGATGCATTGATAAAAATCCTGTGCTTAACTATGAAAAATGTCATTTTATGGTTGAAGAAGGAATAGTTTTAGGACATGTAGTTTCATCTCGAGGAATTGAGGTAGACAAGGCTAATGTCGATTTGATATCTAATTTACCATACCCCACTAATGTTCGAGAAATTCGAAGCTTTCTTGATCATGCAGGTTTTTACAGGAGATTTATTAAGGATTTCTCAAAAATCGCTCAACTAATGTCAAGACTACTTCAAAATGATGTGCCATTTAATTTCGCCAACGAATGCAAGGAGGCGTTTGATAAGTTGAAATTATTACTCACTACTGCACCGATAATTCAACCCCAAACTGGGACCTGCCATTTGAGCTCATGTGCGATGCGAGCAAATATGCCGTTGGGGCTATGCTTGGACAAAAAGACGAAAGGAAAAGCCACGTCATTTATTATGCGTCAAAAACTCTCGATTCGGCACAATGCAACTATACCACAACTGAAAAAGAGCTTTTATCTATTGTGTTTGCTTTTGATAAATTTAGGTCTTATTTATTGGATCTAAAGTTTGTTTATTCTGACCATGCAGCTCTTAAATATTTGTTGTCGAAAAAGGAGTCTAAACCACGCCTGATTCGTTGGATCCTTTTGCTTCAAGAATTTGATTGGGAAATCAAAGATCGAAAAGGCGTAGACAACTCTGTAGCAGACCACTTGAGCCGTTTGATCCGTGACAAAGAGCCTTACCGATTTCAGAAACGTTTCCAGATGAGCAATTATTTCGCCTTCAAGGTAAGGGATATCAAGAACCTTGGTTTGCCGATATAGTTAATTACTTGGTAAGTGGTGTGCTACCTCCATATTTAAGTTCTTCAAGGAGAAATAAAATTAAAAGTGATTCTAAATACTATATTTGGGATGAGCCATATTTGTGGAAAATTGGATCGGACCAAATAATACGTAGGTGTGTTGCATATGATGAAATTAATGATATTCTCACTCATTGTCATACATATGCATGCGGAGGACATTTCGGACCAAAAGAACTGCTAGGAAAATTTTAGATTGTGGATTTTATTGGGAATCTATTTTTAAAGATGCTTATTTATTTTGCAAGAGTTGACCTAATTGTCAAAGAACAGGTACAATTTCTTTTAGAGATGAAATGCCACAAAATCCAATATTAGTTTGTGAAATTTTCGATGTATGGGAATGGATTTTATGGGACCTTTTCCAAGCTCGTTTGGTTTTCTTTATATCTGCTTGCCGTTGATTATGTGTTGAAGTGGGTAGAAGCAAAGGCTACCCGAACTAACGACTCTAAAGTTGTTGTAGGATTTCTTAAGACAAATATCTTTAGTAGGTTCGGAGTTCCCCGTGCAATTATAAGCGACCAAGGCACACATTTTTGCAATCGCACGGTGGAAGCGCTCATGCGCATATACGGAGTACATCATCGATTGGCCACTACTTATCACCCCACAATCAAACGGGCAAGCTGAAGTTTCAAATAGGGAGGTCAAGAATATTTTGGAGAAAACCGTGAACCCGAATCGTAAGGATTGGAGCTTGCGATTAGACGATGCACTTTGGGCGTACCGTACTGCTTTTAAAACTCCAATCGGAATGTCGCCATATCGCCTAGTTTTTGGTAAGATGTGTCATTTACCTGTTGAAATTGAACATCGTGCTTTTTGGGCAGTGAAACAGTGCAACATGGAAGCCACAAAAGCCGGTGAGGAGCGAAAATTTCAGCTACAGGAACTTGAAGAAATTCGCCTAGAAGCCTATGAGAATGCGAGAATGTACAAGGAACGCACGAAGCAATTTCACGACAAACTCCTACATAAAAAAGAATTAATGGTAGGTCAAAAAGTTCTCCTCTACAATTCAAGGCTGAAATTCATGCCAGGTAAGCTCAAATCTCGTTGGATGGGACCATATATTGTTAAAAATATTTTTCCAAATGGCGTTATTGAAATCGAAAGCATATCTTCTAACACATGTTTCAAGGTAAATGGTCATAGGCTTAAACCTTATTTTGAGAATGATTTTATGGCTTGTGTGGAAGAAATCAAGCTGCGCCCACCCATTTATGCTTGACGTCGAAGAACGGAGACTACGTCTAGCAAAAGACGTTAAACAAAAGCGCTCATTGGGAGGCAACCCAATATTATCCTATTTTATTTTGTTTATTGCAATATTTCCATTTTATCTATGTTTTATGATGATTAAGCAGGTTTTCTCTCGGCTCGGTATGCTACAAGATCTCACTAGGCTCGGGAACAAATATCCTCTCGCTCGAAATTTCTCTACGACCCCATCATTGTCAGGGAAGTTTTATTTTCAGCATCGCTTTTATCACTTCTTCACATCTACTCTGAAATATTAAAATGAAAATTAGGGTGGGAATCTTTAGATTTTTTTAACTACTATTTTCATTAAAATTCTACATTGAGGACAATGCAGAGTTTAGGTGTGGGGGAGATTTATTATGATAGTTGATGAACAAATATATTGTCTCGAGCAAACCGATGTGCGTTAATTAGAACATGAGAGAAACAATTAGGAATAACTATTTGGTATTAGGATGATTATTCTTTTTCTTCAATTGATTTAAGACCGGATGCGCAAGAGTTGACACAAAGCCTACTTATATATATGTGAGATTTGAGCCTTTAAAAAAAAAGAGTATTTATCTTTATACTCAGTTTTTTCTTTACGAGAGTATCACATATGTTTCGAATATTCTAGAACTTGCTCTTTTATACACGTTGATATCATTGGCAGCTTGTTGTGTACAAAAGTGATTAAGGCATTTAGGATTAAGCCAGTGGCCTCACATTGACCCTACCTTAATATTATCCACTTAGTGAGCCAACTTGAGCCTGAGCCTTATTTTTTTCTTATGAATGTAAGCCACTATATTTACCCATATCTATCCTTTTGGTTTTCTTTTCAACCCATTATTGGATTAGATGAATTATTAATTGTGAAGGTTCCACAACCTAGAGATTGATTAGCTTGAGAAGCGTCTAGATACTTGTTATTAGTATTCCTATAGTTATCGTTGAAAAAAAAAACAACAATAAGAAAGAAAGAAAAACAGAAAGGTTTACCCAAAAAAAAAAAGGGGTCGAAAAAAAAAGCGCAAAAGAAAAAAAAAATATATAGTCGAAAAAAAAAAGATTGAGAAAAAAAAAATCATAAAAAAAATAATATATGCGGCGCTAGTTTGTTTTATTTGTATCAAGAAGTAGTCGTGCGATGGTCGTGGAACTTAGCGATAAAATAATCATCCTAGTTCGACATTTTAGCCTACTTTCCCAAAATATCCTACCTAAATCACTAGCCCCATTACAACCTCAAGAAAGACCTTTTGATTTGTACATTTAAGTCGCTATGTGAATGCAATGTGATATTTTAGCAAGCTTATGGTAATATCGTTTCATAGTGTTGATTTGAGCGTATACACATATATCCCATAAACACTTTGAGCGCATTGAGAGAATCCATGTGAGAGTTGTTGATTTTTGTGGCGTTCAGGCTTTACTGAGATTGTCGAAAATTGATATGATTGTCTAGTGCTAAATGTTATGAATAATTGCTATCTCTAGGGAAAATTACTGTATGTCGGGGAACTCGTGATTAGATTGTTTTCATCTTCTAAATGCTTGAGGACAAGCATTGTTTAAGTGTGGGGTCAAGAACCTTGGTTTGCCGATATAGTTAATTACTTGGTAAGTGGTGTGCTACCTCCATATTTAAGTTCTTCAAGGAGAAATAAAATTAAGAGTGATTCTAAATACTATATTTGGGATGAGCCATATTTGTGGAAAATTGGATCGGACCAAATAATACGAGGTGTGTGCAAATGATGAAATTAATGATATTCTCACTCATTGTCATACATATGCATGCGGAGGACATTTCGGACCTAAAAGAACTGCTAGGAAAATTTTAGATTGTGGATTTTATTGGGAATCTATTTTTAAAGATGCTTATTTATTTTGCAAGAGTTGTCCTAATTGTCAAAGAACAGGTACAATTTCTTTTAGAGATGAAATGCCACAAAATCCAATATTAGTTTGTGAAATTTTCGATGTATGGGGAATGGATTTTATGGGACCTTTTCCAAGCTCGTTTGGTTTTCTTTATATCTGCTTGCCGTTGATTATGTGTCGAAGTGGGTAGAAGCAAAGGCTACCCGAACTAACGACTCTAAAGTTGTTGTAGGATTTCTTAAGACAAATATCTTTAGTAGGTTCGGAGTTTCCCGTGCAATTATAAGCGACCAAGGCACACATTTTTGCAATCGCACGGTGGAAGCGCTCATGCGCAAATACGGAGTACATCATCGATTGGCCACTACTTATCACCCACAATCAATCGGGCAAGCTGAAGTTTCAAATAGGGAGGTCAAGAATATTTTGGAGAAAACCGTGAACCCGAATCGTAAGGATTGGAGCTTGCGATTAGACGATGCACTTTGGGCGTACCGTATTGCTTTTAAAACTCCAATCGGAATGTCGCCATATCGCCTAGTTTTTGGTAAGATGTGTCATTTACCTGTTGAAATTGAACATCGTGCTTTTTGGGCAGTGAAACAGTGCAACATGGAAGCCACAAAAGCCGGTGAGGAGCGAAAATTTCAGCTACATGAACTTGAAGAAATTCGCCTAGAAGCCTATGAGAATGCGAGAATGTACAAGGAACGCACGAAGCAATTTCACGACAAACTCCTACATAAAAAAGAATTAATGGTAGGTCAAAAAGTTCTCCTCTACAATTCAAGGCTGAAATTCATGCCAGGTAAGCTCAAATCTCGTTGGATGGGACCATATATTGTTAAAAATATTTTTCCAAATGGCGTTATTGAAATCGAAAGCATATCTTCTAACACATGTTTCAAGGTAAATGGTCATAGGCTTAAACCTTATTTTGAGAATGATTTTATGGCTTGTGTGGAAGAAATCAAGCTGCGCCCACCCATTTATGCTTGATGTCGAAGAACGGAGACTACGTCTAGCAAAAGACGTTAAACAAAAGCGCTCATTGGGAGGCAACCCAATATTATCCTATTTTATTTTGTTTATTGCAATATTTCCATTTTATCTATGTTTTCAGTGATGATTAAGCAGGTTTTCTCTCGGCTCGGTATGCTACAAGATCTCACTAGGCTCGGGAACAAATATCCTCTCGCTCGAAATTTCTCTACGACCCCATCATTGTCAGGGAAGTTTTATTTTCAGCATCGCTTTTATCACTTCTTCACATCTACTCTGAAATATTAAAATGAAAATTAGGGTGGGAATCTTTAGATTTTTTTAACTACTATTTTCACTAAAATTCTACATTGAGGACAATGCAGAGTTTAGGTGTGGGGGAGATTTATTATGATAGTTGATGAACAAATATATTGTCTCGAGCAAACCGATGTGCGTTAATTAGAACATGAGAGAAACAATTAGGAATAACTATTTGGTATTAGGATGATTATTCTTTTTCTTCAATTGATTTAAGACCGGATGCGCAAGAGTTGACACAAAGCCTACTTATATATATGTGAGATTTGAGCCTTTAAAAAAAAAGAGTAGTTATCTTTATACTCAGTTTTTTCTTTACGAGAGTATCACATATGTTTCGAATATTCTAGAACTTGCTCTTTTATACACGTTAATATCATTGGCAGCTTGTTGTGTACAAAAGTGATTAAGGCATTTAGGATTAAGCCAGTGGCCTCACATTGACCCTACCTTAATATTATCTACTTAGTGAGCTAACTTGAGCCTCAGCCTTATTTTTTTTCTTATTGAATGTAAGCCACTATATTTACCCATATCTATCCTTTTGGCTTTCTTTTCAACCATTATCGGATTAGATGAATTATTAATTGTGAAGGTTCCACAACCTAGAGATTGATTAGCTTGAGAAGCGTCTAGATACTTGTTATTAGTATTCCTATAGTTATCGTTGAAAAAAAAAACAACAATAAGAAAGAAAGAAAAACAGAAAGGTTTACCGAAAAAAAAAGGGTCGAAAAAAATAGCGCAAAAGAAAAAAAAAATATATAGTCGAAAAAAAAAGATTGAGAAAAAAAAAATCATAAAAAAAAATAATATATGCGGCGCTAGTTTGTTTTATTTGTATCAAGAAGTAGTCGTGCGATGGTCGTGGAACTTAGCGATAAAATAATCATCCTAGTTCGATATTTTAGCCTACTTTCCCAAAATATCCTACCTAAATCCCTAGCCCCATTACAACCTCAAGAAAGACCTTTTGATTTGTACATTTAAGTCGCTATGTGAATGCAATGTGATATTTTAGCAAGCTTATGGTGATATCGTTTCATAGTGTTGATTTGAGCGTATACACATATATCCCATAAACACTTTGAGCGCATTGAGAGAATCCATGTGAGAGTTGTTGATTTTTGTGGCGTTCAGGCTTTACTGAGATTGTCGAAAATTGATATGATTGTCTAGTGCTAAATGTTATGAATAATTGCTATCTCTAGGGAAAATTACTGTATGTCGGGGAACTCGTGATTAGATTGTTTTCATCTTCTAAATGCTTGAGGACAAGCATTGTTTAAGTGTGGGGTCAAGAACCTTGGTTTGCCGATATAGTTAATTACTTGGTAAGTGGTGTGCTACCTCCATATTTAAGTTCTTCAAGGAGAAATAAAATTAAGAGTGATTCTAAATACTATATTTGGGATGAGCCATATTTGTGGAAAATTGGATCGGACCAAATAATACGTAGGTGTGTTGCAAATGATGAAATTAATGATATTCTCACTCATTGTCATACATATGCATGCGGAGGACATTTCGGACCTAAAAGAACTGCTAGGAAAATTTTAGATTGTGGATTTTATTGGGAATCTATTTTTAAAGATGCTTATTTATTTTGCAAGAGTTGTCCTAATTGTCAAAGAACAGGTACAATTTCTTTTAGAGATGAAATGCCACAAAATCCAATATTAGTTTGTGAAATTTTCGATGTATGGGGAATGGATTTTATGGGACCTTTTCCAAGCTCGTTTGGTTTTCTTTATATCTGCTTGCCGTTGATTATGTGTCGAAGTGGGTAGAAGCAAAGGCTACCCGAACTAACGACTCTAAAGTTGTTGTAGGATTTCTTAAGACAAATATCTTTAGTAGGTTCGGAGTTTCCCGTGCAATTATAAGCGACCAAGGCACACATTTTTGCAATCGCACGGTGGAAGCGCTCATGCGCAAATACGGAGTACATCATCGATTGGCCACTACTTATCACCCACAATCAATCGGGCAAGCTGAAGTTTCAAATAGGGAGGTCAAGAATATTTTGGAGAAAACCGTGAACCCGAATCGTAAGGATTGGAGCTTGCGATTAGACGATGCACTTTGGGCGTACCGTATTGCTTTTAAAACTCCAATCGGAATGTCGCCATATCGCCTAGTTTTTGGTAAGATGTGTCATTTACCTGTTGAAATTGAACATCGTGCTTTTTGGGCAGTGAAACAGTGCAACATGGAAGCCACAAAAGCCGGTGAGGAGCGAAAATTTCAGCTACATGAACTTGAAGAAATTCGCCTAGAAGCCTATGAGAATGCGAGAATGTACAAGGAACGCACGAAGCAATTTCACGACAAACTCCTACATAAAAAAGAATTAATGGTAGGTCAAAAAGTTCTCCTCTACAATTCAAGGCTGAAATTCATGCCAGGTAAGCTCAAATCTCGTTGGATGGGACCATATATTGTTAAAAATATTTTTCCAAATGGCGTTATTGAAATCGAAAGCATATCTTCTAACACATGTTTCAAGGTAAATGGTCATAGGCTTAAACCTTATTTTGAGAATGATTTTATGGCTTGTGTGGAAGAAATCAAGCTGCGCCCACCCATTTATGCTTGATGTCGAAGAACGGAGACTACGTCTAGCAAAAGACGTTAAACAAAAGCGCTCATTGGGAGGCAACCCAATATTATCCTATTTTATTTTGTTTATTGCAATATTTCCATTTTATCTATGTTTTCAGTGATGATTAAGCAGGTTTTCTCTCGGCTCGGTATGCTACAAGATCTCACTAGGCTCGGGAACAAATATCCTCTCGCTCGAAATTTCTCTACGACCCCATCATTGTCAGGGAAGTTTTATTTTCAGCATCGCTTTTATCACTTCTTCACATCTACTCTGAAATATTAAAATGAAAATTAGGGTGGGAATCTTTAGATTTTTTTAACTACTATTTTCACTAAAATTCTACATTGAGGACAATGCAGAGTTTAGGTGTGGGGGAGATTTATTATGATAGTTGATGAACAAATATATTGTCTCGAGCAAACCGATGTGCGTTAATTAGAACATGAGAGAAACAATTAGGAATAACTATTTGGTATTAGGATGATTATTCTTTTTCTTCAATTGATTTAAGACCGGATGCGCAAGAGTTGACACAAAGCCTACTTATATATATGTGAGATTTGAGCCTTTAAAAAAAAAAAGAGTAGTTATCTTTATACTCAGTTTTTTCTTTACGAGAGTATCACATATGTTTCGAATATTCTAGAACTTGCTCTTTTATACACGTTAATATCATTGGCAGCTTGTTGTGTACAAAAGTGATTAAGGCATTTAGGATTAAGCCAGTGGCCTCACATTGACCCTACCTTAATATTATCCACTTAGTGAGCTAACTTGAGCCTCAGCCTTATTTTTTTTCTTATTGAATGTAAGCCACTATATTTACCCATATCTATCCTTTTGGCTTTCTTTTCAACCCATTATCGGATTAGATGAATTATTAATTGTGAAGGTTCCACAACCTAGAGATTGATTAGCTTGAGAAGCGTCTAGATACTTGTTATTAGTATTCCTATAGTTATCGTTGAAAAAAAAAACAACAATAAGAAAGAAAGAAAAACAGAAAGGTTTACCGAAAAAAAAGGGGTCGAAAAAAATAGCGCAAAAGAAAAAAAAATATATAGTCGAAAAAAAAAAGATTGAGAAAAAAAATCATAAAAAAAATAATATATGCGGCGCTAGTTTGTTTTATTTGTATCAAGAAGTAGTCGTGCGATGGTCGTGGAACTTAGCGATAAAATAATCATCCTAGTTCGATATTTTAGCCTACTTTCCCAAAATATCCTACCTAAATCCCTAGCCCCATTACAACCTCAAGAAAGACCTTTTGATTTGTACATTTAAGTCGCTATGTGAATGCAATGTGATATTTTAGCAAGCTTATGGTGATATCGTTTCATAGTGTTGATTTGAGCGTATACACATATATCCCATAAACACTTTGAGCGCATTGAGAGAATCCATGTGAGAGTTGCTGATTTTTGTGGCGTTCAGGCTTTACTGAGATTGTCGAAAATTGATATGATTGTCTAGTGCTAAATGTTATGATAATTGCTATCTCTAGGGAAAATTACTGTATGTCGGGGAACTCGTGATTAGATTGTTTTCATCTTCTAAATGCTTGAGGACAAGCATTGTTTAAGTGTGGGGGAATTTGATAGGACAATAATTTACATTAATTTTACACCCTATAAAAGGATGATATTGCTCGAGATGCTTCAAATATCATAGAATTAATTTGTATTTCATATCTTGCAGATATCGGAGCAAATTGAATAAATCTGATAATATTTGGACGTGGATATTTCGAGAAGAATACAACGCCGAAAATCGAGTTCGAGGAAGGAATTAATAACTGATATAACTCAAGCAAATAGCCCAACCCAATAATGCACCTAATTGGGCAGACCTGAAAGTGGGAATTTGACCATATTATATATATATTGGCCCATGAGTTTCATTTGACTTGTATTAGAACAAGTTGCAAGAACTTAGCAGAGGTAAATACACGCACCGAAGACCTCTCAAACACATCACATCCAAACAGTCAACACTCGCGCGGCTCGAGGTAGCTATTGAGCAATAAGAAAATCCCTCAGCACACAAATCGCAAGAAGCAGCTATCAAGGATCAAACATTGCAGCTAAGCATGATTTCGAGATTTTCTTTCCATCCTCGCAGATTTGGCTAAGATGCGATTCATATGCCTATTTAAAGACTTCGAAGCACACAGAAAACGGGAGAGAGTCATAGCAGAATAGAATAGGGTTGTAGTGTTTTTGGTACTGCTGTTTTCGTTTGCTGCTTTCATGTCTATCTTTATTTTGCTGAGAGCTTAACACAGAGCCACGAAAAGGGCTGTGGAGATTAGTATCTTTATCCTTATATTTCTATTTTATAGTAAGAGTGTGTGAGAGATCGATTTTTGAGGTGAGTTTGAGCAGAACAAATTGAGGAAGATAGCAGAGACGAGTGTGAGAGTTCGATTTTGCCTTTTTTCATCTTAAGAACTATTGCTTCACTTTCCTAGTTGATCGACATTTCAACTTTTTATATTATAAGTCATTTATGATATAAGTCATAAGCACACACGTGGGAAGCATATCGCAGTAGTTCTGTTACCTTTGATTTTCGTTGGATAAAACGAAACGTTTGAAGTGCTGCTTGTGCGAGAATTTACAAACAAGGTCGCAGTACACGGTTGTAAGCTTATATTTATTTAGTTCAATATGTCGATTAATTCCATACACGCTTTGATCAATATGTTTAGCAACTGCTATTTAATCGTTCTTCGTTCCGATCTTCTCAGTTACCGTTGCATCTAAATTTTGTCAACAAAACCCCCTCCCCCTAATATTAATATTATTATAAATATTATTATTATTATTATTATTATTAGTAATATCATTACTATTAATCTTATTATTAATATTGTTATTATTAATATTATTATTATTAGAACTATTTCTAGTAGCAATAACATTATTATTAATATTGATTTAATTATTGTTATAGTTATTATCATTACTATTATTATTATATATTATTATTACCACTATAGTTATTATCATTATTATCCTCCATCTTATTATTATTATTATTATTATTATTATTATTATTATTATTATCGATCGAACTTGAAATTAGACGTAAATCAACCATTTTCCTTGTGGAGACGATCCCTACTGTCGCTATACTCGTGTTTAGCGAATAAGGTGATTAATTTATTTTTTGGCCGTTTACGACGCGGCCACTCAAGCATTTGATCAATGAACGGTAAAGGAAAGTCATCTTTTCGTGTCGCGTCATTTAATTCCGGTAGTCAATGCACACTCGCCACCCTGTAACGGTCCTTGTTGGAATGAGTTCGTTTTTCTCGTTGGTTATCACTGTAATTCCTCCCTTCTTCGGCACCACTTGAACTGGGCTTACCCATGCATTGTCTGAGATCGGGAATATGACTCCCGCATAAAGTAGCTTTATTACCTCAGCTTTTACTACCTCCTTCATGTCCGGGTTTAGACGCCTTTGATGTTGCACCACAGGCTTGAAATCGCCTTCCATCAGGATCCTATGCATGCAGAAGGTCGTACTGATTCCTCGAATATCTGATATCTTCCATGCGAGCGCCTTCTTATGCTCCCGTAACAGGTCTAGGAGCATGAGCTTTTGATCCTTCCTAATTCGCCGCTATGATCACTGGAAGTTTTGAATCATCCTCCATAAATGCGTACTCCAAGTGATCGGGTAATTGTTTGAGTTCGAGCTTTGGTGGATCTTCGATTGAACATTTTTCTTTTTCCTCTTCTTTGTTCGGGTGCACCTCGATGGTAGGTTCCTCCCCGTCTTTGTTTGCATCTATTTGGTCAACCTCAAAAGATTGTTCATGCATTGGCTCTTCAGTCTCTGCTAATCCTGACCCCGAAGCAAACGTTTCTGGTTGTGATAGTCCCTGCAATGATAAAAAGTCGTTCCATGCATCAATGTAAAAACATTTATTGTCTAATTTCTCGGAATTTTTCATGGATTCGGTCATATCGAATGTGACTTTTTCGCCATCTATAGTTAACGTCAATGTTCCGTTACGAACATCGAACATGGTTCCTCCAGTAGCGAGAAATGGCCTACCCAATATCAGAGGAATATTTTCATCCTCCTCCATATCGAGAATGACAAAGTCTGCAGGAATTATGAATTTATCGACTTTAACCAGCACATCTTCTATGATACCCCTAGGATACTTAACAGATCTATCTGCTAATTGTAAACTCATCCTAGTGGGTTTGGGCGCTCCTAAACCAAGTCGTTTAAACATAGAATAATGCATCAAATTAATACTAGCTCCTAAATCGGCCAATGCCTTACTTACGACTAAATCGCCTATTAAACATGATATAGTAAAACTCCCTGGATCCTTAAGCTTTTTCGGTAGCTTGTTCTATAGAATGGCAGAGCACTCTCCTCGCAACTCAACGGTAGAAACGTCTTCAAGCTTGCGCTTGTTCGTGATAAGATCCTTCAAAAACTTTGCCCAACGAGGCATCTGCGCAAGGGCATCAACAAGTGGTAAATTAATATGTAATTGTTTAAAAATAGCGAGAAATTTACCGAATTGATCATCAATGATTTCCCATTTAAGCTTGCTGGGTATGGAATTTTTGGTTGATACGCCTTGACAGGTGGCTTAGATACAATCTCCTCTTGTTTGTCGGCCTCGCTGCTCGGTTGCGTGGGTTCAACGTTCTTCTTCGCTTTCTGCACTTCCTCGAGCTCTCTCCCGTTACGAAGTGTCACCGCCTTTACATGGTGGTCCCTTGGATTGGTCTCGGTGTAACTTGGCAACGAACCGGAAGGACATTGTTGGATTGATTCGGCAATCTGCCCAACTTGCTTCTCTAAGGCCCGTAGGGAAGACTCGGTGTTTTGCAACCGTGCTTCTTGATTATCCAAGCGAGAGTCGAGCTTTCCCATTAGCTTCTCGAGCATTCCCTCGAGCTTATCAACACGACTATACGAGGTGGGCTCAGCATTCGCACTATGGTATCCTTGCGTTCTTTGGTTTTGAAATCCTGGTGGAGCTTGTTGTTGATTACCGTAGGCCAAGTTCGGATGAACTCGGTTCGGGACGTAGCTTCGTTGGCCTTGGTAGTTACCCATGTAGTCGACGTGCTCCATCGGAATAGTGGATGGACAACGGGTTGCGTCGTGACTTTCGCCGCATGTAGCGCATGGCGGAGTATAATTTGGGTACGCATGAGGAGGCGGAGCAGCTGCAGAAGTCCTCGGCACAGATTGTACCTGTACTGCATTAACAACCGGCTTTGTTGTTAGCGTGGGTAATAGTGTATTCATCAACGTTTGCGTTGGAGGTTGTTAGCTGCGATTTGTTGTTGGAGTGTGTCGAACTTGGCATTTATCGCAGTTGCATTATCGACATCGTACATCCCCGGTGGTTTGCCTCTATTGCTGGAACTCCCGCGCCGGAAGCTATTTGCGCTATATTCTTCTAACAGATTCCAGCCTTCCGTTGCGCTTAAATTGCATAAGCCTCCATTGCATACCCCGTCAAGTAGTTGCACGGTAATATCGTTCAACGATTCATGGAACCGCTGTATCAATTCGCTCTTCGTCATACCATGTTGTGGGAAGCGATTCAGAAGCGTCTTGAAACGTGTCCATACGTCGTATAAATTCTCGCCTTCCTTCTGCTTGAATGCCGTAAGGTCCATTTTGAGTAAGAAGTGCGTAATGAAGGTGGCGTGCATCTCGTCCCAAGTGGTGATGGATCATTCGGGTAGTAGATTATACCACTCCTTAGCGTTACCTCGTAGGGAGAACGGAAATAAGTAGAGCCGGATCGTTTCAGGGCTTACTCCTTGGACTCGTATTGTGTCGGTGACGGATAAGAAGTCACGTATGTGTCGGTAAGAAGAGAGTCCATCGTATTGAGCTGTCGTCTGAAGCATTTGAAGCCAATGATGTTTCAGCTCAAAGTTGTTCGGGACTTGAGGAAGGACTATCGCTGAGCCGACCGACCCTACGGCGTTGTTTCTCCATAGCTCACTCATTGGAGGCTCTCTAGCTACAAGCGGCATATCGTCACGATCTTGAGTCGCCATTTCGACTCGCCTTGCGTTTTCTCGTAGGTTACGTCGGAACGTTCTTTCGATCTCCGGGTCTCCTTCAACTAATGGTAGCGAATGGTTTCTCCGGGTCATGCACGAACGTTCACGTACCTAGATAAAAAATAAAAATAACAATAACAATAAGAGATTTAGAAATAAAAACCAATAAAACAAAATATATTGCTAAAAAAATAAAAATAAATATAAGCGAGTGCTAATAATAAGGAAATAATAATGACTATAATAATATATTTTTTTTGTAATAGTGATGATTAAAATAAAATAGATAGTTGTAGGAAATAATAATAATATTTATGTTAATAAACGTACCTAGACCAAACGGAATCCGATTAAGCAAAAATATATATATATAATATATATTTAATAAAAAAACAGCAAATAATACTATTAAAATAGCGAAACTAACGAAGAAAAAGAAAAAAAATATATAAATATAAATAATAAGCGTAGAAATAATAATAATAATAATAATAATAATAATAATAAAGCTAGAATAATAAACTAAAGTTCTCCAAATATCAATAGTTCCCCGGCAACGGAGCCAAAAACTTTATCGAGCGGATCGAGTAATAAAAAAAAACGAATATCGACAAACTAACTACGCTCAACAGGCAAGTGTACCTATTGAAAATAGTATAGAAATGGAAAATATTCGAGTATCGAACCCAAATGAACTATATATTATAGAAAACGTCGTTTAAATATAGATAATTCTATGTTTTTGTTTTGAAAGAAAACACAGTAAACACTTAAATAAAAGCTAATAATAATAATAAAGGCGACGACTTGGTGAAGAAAACGTATTTGAGACTTCGAATCCCCCTAGCCCAATCGAACGACAAACAGGTTATATATTTTAGCTAATTATTATACCGTGAGAATTCCTAATGCATGCGTACGAATTTATTCGACTGACGAAACTGCGCCTTATCACATAAAAATCGTAAACAACTAATCTATGAATTAAATAGCTGGGCAAGCTTCCCTAACTAGTCAGCCACAGATCGCATTAAAACATGATGAATCCCACTATTAGATTTGACTCTAATCCGGCGGCGTAGTTCAACCTATCTCTAGCGATGAGTTTATTCCGCTCGTTTACGAGTGGTCTAATCGTTCGCCCCTCTCTCGAGCATAGCGTACGATTTTCCGACAATTATTTCGACCACATAGACATAATCAAAACAATAACATAAATCGTAACCGAGTCATAATAAAAAGAATATTAATGATACGTTCAACATACGTACGATCTCGCTAGGGTTCATCTAATCTCAAATACTACGAAATTCAGCCACTCATATTAAACTTTAACACAACGACGAGTGTAAATAACAACGAGAAAAACATGTTTCTTCCCTGAATTTCGGCTCCGCGTTTAATCCTTCGTTGAGACGTTTTGTCGAACAGGTGGTGGGCGTCTCAGCTTCTCCTTTTCTTACGAGACCTCTGCACTGCTCGCTCGCTTCTCCTCCTACGCCCGCAGCCCGTCGCAGCCCAATCGTAATCGAAATTTAGCTTGTTACCTCGCGCGTGAACCCGGCTCGGATCAGCCCTTCGTCAGTACCGTGCACCCGACTCGTAGCTATTGCTCACACGCACCGCTCACAGCCCAAGGGTCAGCCCCGTGCTTCCGTCGCCGATCAGCCCTGCCGCGTTGTACGTGTATATGGCTTCGTCCCCCGGCTTTGCTCTTCACGTCGATTGTCTCTCTCGTCTCCTCATCTTCTTTGCAATTCCTTCGCTCTATTTATAGATGAGAGGGGAGACACCAAAATCTTCATGTCTACTTCAAGAACGGCGTTGCAATATTTTCTTCCTCTAGCCTTGCGCTTTGTATTCGTCGATCATATTTTTGGGGATGTCTTGTGTGCTTGTGGGTCTAAGTTGATCCTTCTCCTTTGACTTTCTTTAAAGAACGTTTGTTATTATCCCAGCTCGATAAAAGGCATTTCTAGAGGGATTTAAGGTGATGGGCTTGGGCTGTTTCCAATATGGGCTCAATCGGTTTTCTTTTGGGCCGAGTTCAAACCATTTCTGCACAACAAAGTAGTAATGAGTTCAAAAATTCATATCTTCCAATCCAGACATCAAAATGAAAATCCGTTCGGTCACAATCACCAACAATGAATCGTCTATATACTATTAAAATTTCAGGTCCATCGGACATCGTTTACCCCATAATCCGCGAAGAATACGAAGATGCCGCAAAACTACCAGTACAAGTGTGAAATCTTAATTTAAGTACTAAAGTTATCGAAACGACTTCATTTCTCATGCAAACGACTTAAATTTAACAGATAAACGTAAGAAATTACGTTTATCAATATGATGAACTTCACTGATATGAAGTTTACTTGATTTAGTGTATTAATTTTCTTGAAGTGATTATGAGATGAAGATTGATGATGACTGAGAGGATGAGAATCGAAGATGATGGAAAAAATAATTCTCCTTTTCATTTATTAAAACATGTGTTCAATATCAGTATATATAAAATGAGACAAACTCACTTAGTCGGTTGCTAAGTGCATAACTACCATCTAAATAAAAATAATAAAGAAACGTGTCGAATACAATCAGATAAGGCATAGAAACTGTATATGTAATTTTCCAGCAATGCCTTATTTTGATCATGATCGGCTCGCATTATCAATACTCGTGCTGCTTTATCTTCAACTCTATCTTTCTTCCTCGTAACTTTGATCTGCTCCATCTTGACTCTATCTCTGTTATGCTGTTTAAGCTTCAATACCCCCCCCCCCCCTCAAGATGGATCGTAGATGTTTTGATCGACATCTTAGACATAAGACTCCTTAATGCAACAGCAGGTAGGGATTTTGTGAAAATGTCTGCTAACTGCAAGTAGCTTCTTGCCGGCAAAATCTTGATTGAACCTTGTTGCAAGTGATGTCTGCTAAAATGATGTTCAATCTCGATGTGTTTGCTTCTCTCGTGGAATTTAGGATTAGACGCCAGCTGAATAGCCGATAAATTATCGCAGAACAGAACTGGAACCGCGTTTCTTGACTGATCTATTCCCATTCTTTCAATAGTTGTTGAAGCCAAAGCACCTCAGTCGTTAAGGAACCCAATGCTCGATACTCCGCTTCTGTCGAGGATTTAGAAATGGTTGTTTGCTTATTTGATCTGCAGCTTACCAGTGAATCTCCAAGAAATACACAATATCCAGTTACTGATTTTCTTGTATCGACACAAGCAGCCCAATCCGCATCTGAAAAGCCTTTAATCTAACTGTTGGACATCGCTGATAAGAATATACCTTGTCCTGGAGCAGCCTTAATGTATCTAAGCAGATGGTGAGCAGCCACTAGATGTGGTCTTCGTGGCTGTGAGACGAAATGGCTGAGTTTGTGTACCACAAAAGTGATGTCCGGCCGGGTGTATGTAAGGTACAACAATTTTCCAATCATCTTGCGATACTGCGAAGGATCCTCTAGCAAATCTCCTTCCATACTTGAGATTTTGAGTTTAGGATACATTGGCGTTGAAGCAGGCTTTGATTCAAGATATCCAGTCTCTTCAAGGAGTTTTGTTGTGTATTGTCTCTGCGAAACATATATACCTGCAGAACTTCTAGCAATTTCCAACCCAAGAAAGTATTTTAACTCTCCCAAGTCTCTAAGTTTAAAAAGTCCATGCAAAGTTGAACTAATACATTCGGTGGATGAGCTAGCCAAGATAATATCGTCTACATATACTAATAGGGCAATCACATGTAATCCTTCAATTTTCACGAATAGCGAGTGATCGGACTCAGTTTGTCTAAAACCAAAACTAATCAATGCTCGACTAAACTTCGAGTTCCATTGTCTAGAGGCTTGTTTCAAGCCATAAATTGATTTAACTAGTTTACATACCAGATTTTTATGTGGTTCCGTACCAGCTTTGACTTTGTAGCCTTGAGGCAAGTCCATATAAACCTCTTCGAAGAGTTCGCCATTTAGAAAGGCATTGCTTCTGTTGAGCTGACAAAGATGCCAGTTCTTTGAGGAAGCTAGGGATAATAATACCTTAATTGTTGCTGCCTTTTCTACGGGAGAAAATGTTTCCAGGTAGTCGATCCCCTCTTTTTGCTTGTAGCCCTTTGCTATTAGGCGAGCTTTATACCTCTCGATCACGCCATCTGAATTACGTGTCAATTTGTATACCCACTTGCATCCAATCGAATGTTTTCCTGGAGGTAAAGGCATCACTGTCCTTGTCTTATTATTCTCCATTGCATCGAGTTCTTCTCGCATAGCCTCCCTCCATTCTTTATGTATTTTAGCTTCATAAAATGTTGGGGTTCTTCTGCTAAAGAGATGTTGAAGATGTATTCCTTTGACAATCTGTCATATGAAATAATTCGATAAAAGGTATAACCAAGAAGATGAATTTGACATATTGCAGTGGAAATCTTGCATATATTTAGGCCTTCAGATCCGTCTTGACGTTCTTCTAACTGACGGTTCTGTTATGTCTGGCAGATTATTAGATACTAGCTCAATGTTTTCTTGAACTCCAACATCATTAGTCCCCTCAGTTGGAACTCCAAAATCAGTAGACAAGCTCCCTAGCTCCCTGTTCTCTTGAATTTCAGCATCAATAACCTCATCATTTGGAATCTCAAGATCAATGCCTTCCTCATCTATACATTTTGGCAAGACAACGTTAGGCAAATCAGATTCTAGAACATCATTAGACATATTTGGATTAGCGTTAGGGAATGGAAAAGTCTGGTCATAAAACCTCACATCTCTTGAAATTACAACATTTCTGCTATCAAGATCTAAGACCTTATAACCCTTTATGCCGTTAGGATACCCTATAAAGGCACATGGTCTAGCTCGAAGGTCAAACTTTGACCTATTTGAAGATAAGGTAGATGCATAACATAAGCATCCAAATACTCACAAACCTGAATAATCAACATCCTTCTGATATAAAACTGAATATGGTGAATTTCCTTTCAAAACAGCAGATGGAATTCTATTGATCAAATACATTGCAGTTAGAACACATTCACTCCAAAACTCTATTGGAATACGTGACTGAAAATATAATGACCCTAACTACGTTAAGTAAATGTTGATGTTTTCTCTCGACCACAGAATTCTGTTGCGGTGTTTCTACGCAAGAGAATTGATGCAAAGTTCCATATTTCTTAGTAAATCCATTAAAAGTAGTTCCTTTGCATTATCAGACCTAAGGGTCTTAACCCTACAGTTAAACCGAGTCTTTACTAACTCAAAAAAAGGGCAATTGTTGACACGGCTTCAGATTTCTGCTTTAATAAAAACAGCCATGTAAATCTAGAATGATCGTGTACAATGGTTAGGAAGTATCTATGACCGGCATGTGAGGGTACATGAAATGGTCCCCAAATGTCACAATGTATGAGATCAAAGTTGAGAGCTGAAAGGGAGTTTTCTTTGCTTTGCAAATGGACATACCTTGCAAAAGTAATGAGATATCGTTTTATCATAACACTGTAAATTTTGTTTCAAATCCTTCAAGACATTGTGAGAGGGATGGCAAACCTATTGTGCCATGTGTCTAAAGAAATCATATTCGAAAAGTTACAAGATAAAATCTATTCCTCAGTTGGCAAATTTTCATCTAATATGTATACTTCTTGATCCTTCTTACCCTTGCCAATCATCCACTCTCTTGTTGAATCCTGAATCATAAGCTCGTTAGCTAAAAGTAACACTTCTAAACCACTGTCACATGTTACAGCACTTACTGAAATAAGGTTAAACCTGAATTGTGGAACAAATAAAACATTTTTCACCAGCCATTTTAACCATGATCGATATATCGTTTGGTAATGTGACATATGAAGCCCTAATATATGCAGATTACTGAATAACTCATGTTTACAACATATATGTTTAGAAGCACCAGAGTCAACAATCCATGAATTACTTGAGACTGATTCAGAAAAATTAAACGATAAGCAATTACCTTCGACTTATCCATCGAGTTGGTGTTGATTGAAGAAGATGGAGCAGCCTGGTTAAGCAACATCTTAAGCTGTTGTAACTGCTGAAGGTTGAGCTCTAAGTGGACTGAATCAGCCATCGATCTCTGATTAGTTATTCAGCAACCTGTGCAACCTCTGCCTCCCGAAGTGGATAATCTGCCACTTGATGGACTGTTGAATTTTGGTTTGTTTTGTTGTTTAAACGCAGGAGGATAGCCATGTACTTTGTAACATGTTTCAATTGTATGGCCAGGCCGATCACAATGTGTGGCAAAAAGGTCTGCTATTTTCTTTCCTGAAAGTCTTAAAGGGGCTTTTGAATTGTGCACTGCTTGTATTCTGAGAGTTCTTGCTGAAGAAGGTCTATGTGCTGTTGTGACTCGTCTGAGGCAACTTTGGAAGTAACCGCCCTTTGTCGTCTTCTTGTGCAAGAAGTGAGAAAACTTTGTTAATCGGCGGTGTAGGTTCCATTAACAAGATCTGCCCTCTGATATGAGAGAAAAAATCATCGAGCCCCATTAGAAATGTAATCACATAATCCTTTTCTGAGAAATTCCTTAAGTCTTGTACCCCTCCACAAGAACATCCACCACATGAGCATGATGGTTTGAAGCTAATGTATACGTCCCATAAAGCCTTTAGTTTAGTAAAGTACAATCCAATTGAAGATTGATTCTGCAACAATCCAAGAAGCTCTTTTCGCAGCTGATATAACCTAGGTGCATTGCTTTCTTGAAATCTCTCTTGGAGATCAATCCAAACTTCTCTAGCATATTCCGAGTACATGATGCTAGCGGAGATTTCCTTAGAAACTGCATTCACAATCCAAGAAATTCTTTTCCAAGTTAAAGTCAATCTTTTGCCAGTCTCACTAGGTTTCTTGATTGTCCCATCGATGAATCCTTTCTTGTTCTTCACTGACAAAGCCATCACCATTGAGCGACTCCACGATGCGTAATTATCTCCGGTGAGTGGTTGGTGAACTAGGATGAGGCTGGAATTATCTGTGTGATGGAGGTAGAATGGATGAAGTTCTTCATCCAAGGCTGTCAATCGATGAGTGTTCGGCGACTGAGAATCATTCGACGATTGATGATGAGTGTTCGGCGGCTGAGAATCATCCGATGGTTGAGAATTGATAGTGTCCATATTTGCGTATCAATTACAGCAGCTTTGAAGATCGTTTCTTGAGAAGGGGATCTGAAACCTGAAGATCGTTTCTGAATTACTGACACGAAGGTGAAATTGGAAGAATAGAATTGAGATTACTGGTTAGTCGCACGCAGCGTGCTCTGATACCATATTAATTTTCTTGAAGTGATTGTGAGATGAAGATTGATGATGACTGAGAGAATGAGAATCGAAGATGATGGAAAAAATAATTCTCCTTTTCATTGATTAAAATCCGTGTACAATATCAGTATATATAAAATGAGACAAACTCACTTAGTCGGTGGCTAAGTGCATAACTACCATCAAAACAAAAATAATAAAGAAACGTGTCGAATACAATCAGATAAGGCATAGAAACTGTATATGTAATTTTCCAGCAATGCCTGATTTTGATCATGATCAACTCGCATTATCAATACTCCGTGCTTATTTATCTTCAACTCGATCTTTCTTCCTTGTAACTTTGATCTGCTCCATCTTGACTATATCTCTATTCTGCTGTTTAAGCTTCAATATAGTGCGTTTAGATTTTACAATTTTTTAAAAACTTTTCCCTTATTTCGATAGTAGCAGAATAGTAGTAGGAAATTTAATTCTTTTTTCTCTAATTGGGCATTTGTTTAGAGCATTTGAAATTTGTGGTACTTGTGTTTGATTTTTATGTTTACATGTCCCTTATTATTTATTAGGCATGAACAGCGAAGAAGGAAATTCTCAACCTCCTGTGGATTCTATTAAACCTCCATCAAGAACTTTAACTCCTGAAAATGATATCAATGATGCTGAAACAGAGGAACAAAGTGCAGAACGTAGTAAGAGGCCAAAGTCGGTTAAGCGAAACCAAACCGAACGGAAAAATTTAACTGTTGAACAATAAAATCAGATTCTGATTTTAACTGAAACCAAACGGAAAAATTCGGTTAAGCGAAACCAAACCGATTAAATTCGGTTCGGTTTTTGATTCTTAAAAAAAAAAACCAAAATTTTCGGTAACCAAATTTTCGGTTCGGTTCGGTATTTACTGAATGAACACCCCTAGATTTTGTCATCATAGCAGTATACGTTGATGATAACAATATAATTGGAACTCTTGAAGAGTTGTGAAAGGCCGTTAATTGTTTGAAAAAGGAGTTCGAAATGAAAGATCTTGGAAAGACGAAATTTTGTCTTGGGTTGTAGATTGAATATTTGACAAATGGAATATTTGTATGTCAAGTAACGTATACAAAAAAGGTATTGAAATGATTTATATGGATAGCACTCCGTTGGATACCTGATGATTGTTCGATCTCTAGATGTGAATAAAGATCCATTCAGACCTCGAGAAAATGATGAAGAATTACTTGGTCCTGAAGTACCATATCTTAGTGCCATAGGAGCACTAATACATCTTACGAGTCATACGCGACCCGATATAGCGTTCGCTGTAAATTTATTGGCGAGATATAGTTCGTCACAACTCGTAGACATTGGAACGGTGTTAAAAGAATTTTTCGTTACCTTAAAGGAACAACTGATTTGGGATGATTCTATTCGAATGAGTCCAGCTCAGGGATATGCATATCATAAACAGGTTGTCTGTTTACATTTGGTGGAACTGCTATTTCTTGACTGTCAGTTAAACAAAGTTTAACCGCCACTTCATCTAATCATGCGGAAATTTTAGCGATTCACAAGCTAGCAGAGAATGAGTTTGGTTGCGATCCATAATCCAGCATATACGACAAACTTGTGGGCTATTATCTGAAAAGTTAACTCCGACAATCTTATATGAAGACAATGCTGCATGTATTGCTCAGTTAAAGGAATGTTACATAAAAGGCGATAGAACCAAAAATATATCGCCTAAGTTCTTCTATACGCACGACCTTCAGAAGACCGGCAAAATTGACGTACAGCAAGTTCGATCAAGTGATAACCTCGTGGATCTATCACCAAGGCTCTACCTCCAAGATTATTCGAAGAACTTGTAGATTTAATTGGACTCTGAGGCTCAAAGATCTTGAGTAATGTTTACATCAGGGGGAGACAATATACGCTGCACTCTTTTCCCCTTCATTAGGTTTTTTTTCCACTGGATTTTTCCTAATAAAGTTTTTAACGAGGCAGTTATATAATCAGATAGTGGTTCAAATATATGGACATCGAAGGGGGAGTATTATATATATATATATATATGTGTGTGTGTGTGTGTGTGTCTGTGTGTGGATCTCCATTAAGGAGGTATGGCAGACCATACAATATTTTTGCGGTGTATGTTTTTGCCTATAAATAGGCATGTTCGTTCATTTGTATCGACACAAGTCGAAGTGAAATAAAAATCTTATTGCTCTTATTACCTTCATTTCATAACATTGTAAAGAAAATACTGAAAATCCAAATTTTGAACAACAGTATCCGATTTTAGTATCCCAATAAATTGAATATTCAATTTTCGGATATCCATGCCGTTTACTATTTAAGATAGTTGATATTCGAATATCCAGATATGTTCACCCCTACTTCAAACTACAAATAAACCCTCATAAACTAGATTAATTACAGTCCACAGCATCCAACAGCCCATAAAAATCCACGAGAAGAAAGCCCGAAAATAGGCCCACGTGTAACCCGATCCATATTTGATGATGCATTCGTGCAAATCCTCAGTATCCGCAATCTCACAGCGAAATTACCATAAGCTTAGCGTCGGGAAATCGGAAATCCAACGGTA
>JAPQWV010004645.1:0-27874 GCA_027422505.1 Craterostigma plantagineum
TGCTTAGTCAACTTTTCACACGGTTCATCATCTTCATCGTCGAAAGATCGACCCAAAGTACTTAAGCACGCTTGCGAAGGGTGTTCGCACATTCGTTGGCATAATGGTCCCAACCCGTGCAGGCCTGGCATCTTACTGACTCCCATTTGATATTCTTTTTCTCCATTTGATTACGTCTGAAGAACGGAGGAGCAGAGGATGGTTCTTTAGCATGCTGGCCTTTTTTGAATGTTGGGCCAACATTAGGTTCCACATCCCGTTTCATGAACTTTTTGAATTTTCCCCTGACAAACTGTTCAACACTGATTTCTTAATATCGGTCAGAATGTTGGATGACATTTCAGCCAACACAGATTTCTTCAAAATCTCTCCCTTCAATTTCCAGTAGAATGGATTGATATGACCAGGCTGCATGCAATGATGGCATTTATGCGATCTATCCTTAGACTTAACGGCAGCATGCTTCGTATTTTTAACCCTCCTAATCTCAGATTGAATATTAGAGATTTTGGCGTTCTCCTTAACAAAAACAATCTTAGGTTGGTCGTTAGGAACATAATTAGGCACATCACAATTAGGCTGAGTATTGAATCCTAGAACTTGCTTAACAAAAATTTCCTAACGACAATACCTCATCAAGTGTTGATTTACTTCAAGAACGTCTCGTCAGCCTCACCGACTTGCTTCTGCAGTTGTCGATCTCTTTGTCCTTTTGTGTCAGAATGGCATCCATTTTATTCATCCCTTCAAGTGGGCTTTCAATCATCTTTTCGTTCTTCTCATGTTCATGGGACAACGTTTTCACGATGGGTTTGAGTTCCGAGTTTTTCGCCTTTTCTTTCATAAATTCAGCGGGCAACAGCTTGAAGGCGTAATTGGTACGGACTTCATCACAAACATCAGTTTCAATATGATGATCTTCGTCTTCTTCGTTGTCAGAGAAGGATTTGATGGTTACTGATGATTGCTTAGTCAACTTTGCACACGGTTCATCATCTTCATCGTCGAAAGATCGAACCATATTACTTTACCACGCTTGCGACGGGTGTTCGCACATTCGTTTGTGCAATGGTCCCAACCCGTGCAGGCATGGTATCTTAATGACTCCCATTTCATATTCTTTTTCTCCATTTGATTAGGTCTGAAGAACGGAGGAGCAGAGGATGGTTCGTTAGCATTCTGGCCTTTTTAGAATGTTGCGCCAACATTTGGTTCCACATCTCGTTTCATGAACTTTTTGAATTTTCTCCTGACAAAACTGTTGAACACTGATTTCTCAATGTCGGGCAGAATGTTGGACTACATTTCAGCCAACATAGGTTTCTTCGAAATCTAAATCTCTCCCTTCATTTTCCAGCAGAATGGCTTGATATGGCCGGGCTGCATGCAATGATGGCATTTATGCTACCTATCCTTAGACTTAACAGCAGCATGTATTTTTTAACACTCTTAATCTCGGATTGAACATTAGCGACTTTGGAGTTCTCCTTAACAAAAACAATCTTACGTTGGTCGTTAGGAACAGAATTAGGCACATCACAAGTAGGCTGAGTATTGAATCCTGGACCTTGCTTATCAAAATTTTCCTAATGACAATGCCACATCCAGGGTTGATTTGCTTTTGTTCATCTTCCAGAACGTCTCGTCAGCCTCATCGACTTGCTTCTGCAGCTTGTCGATCTATTTGTTCTTTTGTCAGAACGGCTTCCATTTCATTCATCCCTTCAAGTAGGCTTTCGATCATTTTTCATTCTTCTCATGTACATCGGACAGCGTTTTCACGATGGCTTTGAGTTCCGAGTTTTTCGCCTTTTCTTTCATAAATTCAGCGGACAACAGCTTGAAGGCGTCCCTGATCTGGACTTCATCACAAACATCAGTTTAAATATGATGATCTTCGTCTTCTTCGTTGTCAGAGAAACATTGGATGGTTACTGATGATTGCTTAGTCAACTTTGCACACGGTTCATCTTCTTTATCGTCGAAAGATAGACCCAAAGTACTTTAGCACGCTTGAGAAAGGTGTTCGCACATTCGTTGGCATAATGGTCCCAACTCGTGCAGACCTGCCATCTTACTATCTCCCATTTGATATTCTTTTTCTCCATTTGATTACGTCTGAAGAACGGAGGAGCAGAGGATGGTTCTTTAGCATGCTGGCCTTTTTTGAATGTTGGGCCAACATTAGGTTCCACATCCCGTTTCATGAACTTTATGAATTTTCTCCCGACAAACTGTTCAACCCTGATTTCTCAATGTCGGTTAGATTGTTGAACGACATTTCAGCCAACAGATTTCTTCAAAATCTCTCTCTTCAATTTCCAGCAGAATGGCTTGATATGACTGGGCTGCATGCAATGATGGCATTTATGCGATCTATCCTTAGACTCAACGGCAGCATGCTTTGTCTTTTTTAACACTCCTAATAACCGATTGAACATTAGCGACTTTGGCTTTCTCCTTAACAAAAACAATCTTAGGTTGGTCGTTAGGAACAGAATTAGGCACAACACAATTAGGCTGAGTATTGAATCCTAGACCTTACTTATCAAAAATTTCCTAACGACAATACCTCATCAAGGGTTGATTTACTTTAGTTCATTAAGAACATCTCGTCAGCCTCATCGACTTGCTTCTGCAGCTTGTCCTTCTGTGTCAGAATGGCGTCCATTTTGTTCATCCCTTCAAGTAGGCTTCCAATCATCTTTTCGTTCATCTCATGTTCATCGGACAACTTTTTCACGATAGCTTTGTGTTCCGAGTTTTTTTGCCTTTTCTATCATAAATTCATTGGACAATAGCTCGAAGGCATCGCTGGTCTGGACTTCATCTTAAACATCAGTTTCAATATGATGATCTTCGTTTTCTTCGTTGTTAGAGAATGATTGGATGGTTACTGATGATTGCTTAGTCAACTTTGCACACGGTTCGTCATCTTCATCGATGAAAGATCGAACCAAAGTACTTTACCACGCTTGCGAAGGGTGTTCGCACATTCGTTGGCGCAATGGTCCCAACCCGTGCAGGCATGGCATCTTAATGACTCCCATTTGATATTCTTTTTCTCGATTTGATTACGTCTGAAGAACGGAGGAGCAGAGGATGGTTCTTTAGCATTCTGGCCTTTTTAGAATGTTGGCCCACATTTGGTTCCACATCCCATTTTATGAACTTTCTGAATTTTCTCCTGACAAACTGTTCGACACTGATTTCTCAATGTCGGGCAGAATGTTGGACGACATTTCAGCCAACATAGATTTCTTCGAAATCTCTCCCTTCAATTTCCAGCAGACTTGATATGGCCGGGCTGCATGCAATGATGGCATTTATGCGTCTATCCTTAGACTTAACGGCAGCATGCTTCGTATTTTTCTAACACTCCAAATCTCAGATTGAACATGACTTTGGCGTTCTCCTTGACAAAAACAATCTTGGGTTGGTCGTTAGGAACAGAATTAGGCACATCAGAAGTAGGCCGAGAATTGAATCCTATACCTTGCTTATCAAAAATTTCATAACGACAATGCCACATCAAGGGCTGATTTACTTTTGTTCATGTTCGAGAACGACTCGTTAGCCTCATCGACTTGCTTCTGTAGTTTGTCGATCTATTTGTCCTTTTGTCAGAACGGCTTCCATTTTGTTCATCCCTTCAAGTAGGCTTTCGATCATCTTTTCGTTCATCTCGTGTTCATCGGACAGTGTTTTCACGATGGCTTTGAGTTCCGAGTTTTTCGTCTGGACTTCATCACAAACATCAGTTTCAATATGATGATCTTTGTCTTCTTCGTTGTCAGAGAAGCATTGGATGGTTACTGATGATTGCTTAGTCAACTTTGCACACGGTTCATCTTCTTTATCGTCGAAAGATCGACCCAAAGTACTTTACCACGCTTGTGAAGGGTGTTCGCAAATTCGTTGGCGTAATGGTCCAACCCGTGCAGGCATGGCATCTTACTGACTCCCATTTGATATTCTTTTTCTCAATTTGATTACATCTGAAGAACGAAGGAGCAGAGGATGGTTCTTTAGCATTTGGCCTTTCTTGAAGGTTGGGCCAACATTTGATTTCACATCCCGTTTCACGAACTTTTTGAATTTTCTCCTGACAAATTGTTCAGCACTGATTTCTCAATGTCGAGCAGAATGTTGGACGACATTTAAGCCAACATAGATTTCTTCGAAATCTCTCCCTTCAATTTCCAGCAGAGTAGCTTGATATGGCCGGGCTGCATGCAATGATGGCATTTATGCGATCTATCCTTAGACTTAACGGCAGCTTGCTTCGTATTTTTCTAACACTCCTAATCTCAGATTGAACATTAGCGACTTTGGCGTTCTCCTTAACAAAAACAATCATAGGTTGGCCGTTAGGAACAGAACTAGGCACATCACAAGTAGGCTGAGTATTGAATTCTATACCTTTGTTATCAAAAAATTCCTAACGACAATGCCACATCAAGGGTTGATTTACTTTTGTTCATCTTCGAGAACGTCTCGTCAGCCTAATCGACTTGCTTCTGCAGCTTGTCGATCTCTTTGACCTTTTGTCAGAACGGCTTCCATTTTGTTCATCCTTCAAGTAGGCTTTCGATCATCTTTTTGTTCTTCTCATGTTCATCGGACAATGTTTTCAGCGGACAACAGCTTGAAGGCGTCCCTGGTCTGGACTTCATCACAAACATCAGTTTCAATATGATCATATTCATCTTCTTCGTTGTCAGAGGAGGATTGGATGGTTAGTGATGATTGCTTAGTCAAATTTGCACACGGTTCATCATCTTCATCGTCGAAAGATCGACCCAAAGTACTTTACCATGCTTGCGAAGGGTGTTCGCACATTCGTTGGCGTAATGGTCCCAACCCGTGCAGGCATGGCATCTTACTGACTCCCATTTGATATTCTTTTTCTCCATTTGATTACGTCTGAAGAACGAATGAGCAGATGATGGTTCTTTTGCATTCTGTCCTTTCTTGAATGTTGGGCTAACATTTGGTTCCACGTCAAATTTCATGAACTTTTTGAATTTTCTCCTGACAAATGTTCAACACTATTTCTCAATGTCGGGCAGAATGTCGGACGACATTACAGCCAACATAGATTTCTTCGAAATCTCTCCCTTCAATTTCCAGCAGAATGGCTTGATATGGCCGGGCTGCCTACAATGATAGCATTTATGCGATATATCCTTAGACTTAACGACAGCATGCTTCGTATTTTTCTAACACTCCTAATCTCAGATTGAACATTAGCGACTTTGGCGTTCTCCTTAACAAAAACAATCTCAGGTTGGTCGTTAGGAACAGAACTAGGCACATCACAAGTAGGCCGAGTATTGAATCCTATACCTTGCTTATCAAAAACTTCCAAACGACAATGCCACATCAAGGGTTGATTTACTTTTGTTCATCTTCAAAAACGCCACGTCAACCTCATCGTCTTGCTTCTGCAGCTTGTCGATCACTTTTTCCTTTTGTCAGAACGACTTCCATTTTGTTCAACACTTCAAGTAGGCTTTCGATCATCTTTTCGTTCTTCTCATGTTAATCGGACAGCGTTTTCACGATGGCTTTGAGTTTCGTGTTTTTTGCCTTTTCTTTCATAACTTCAGCGGACAACAGCTTGAAGGCGTCCCTGGTCTGGACTTCATCACAAACATCAGTTTCAGTATGATGATCTTCGTCTTCTTCGTTGTAAGAGAAGGATTGGATCTGATGATGGCTTAGTCAACTTTGCACACGGTTCATCACCTTCATCGTCGAAAGATCGAACCAAAGTACTTTACCACGCTTGCGAAGGGTGTTCACACATTCGTTGGCGTAATGGTCCCAACCCGTGCAGGCATGGCATCTTACTGACTCCCATTTGATATTATTTTTTCTCCATTTGATTACGTCTAAAGAACGGAGGAGTAGAGGATGGTTCTTTATCATTCTGGCCTTTCTAGAATGTTGGGCCAACATTTGGTTCCACATCCTGTTTCATGAATTTTTTTGAATTTTCTCCTGACAAACTGTTCAACACTGATTTCTCAATGTCGGGCAGAATGTTAGACGACATTTCAGCCAAATTAGGTTTCTCAAAATCTCTCCCTTCAATTTCCAGCAGAATGGCTTGATATGGCCGGACTGCCTGCCATGATGGCATTTATGCGATCTATCCTTAGACTTATCGGCAGCATGCTTCGTATTTGTCTAACACTCCCAATCTCAGATTGAACATTAGGGACTTTGGCGTTCTCCTTAACAAAAATAATCTTAGGTTGGTCGTTAGGAACAGAACTAGGCCCATCATGTTAGGAATATTTTGTAGCATCCTTTAATTAATGTAATCTTGGGTATGTATTTATTTAATGGGTTGTATTGGGGTTGACATATGATATTTAGTAAGAGTTTTGTATTGGGCTTTAATATACCAAATACTTGTGGTATATAAAGCCCCACTTACCCTAATTAGGGTTTTATCAAAAGAAATCAAAAGGCAAGCCACCTTGTACTTTTCCTTAGAAAAACACACACTAACACGCACTCAAGGTGTTCTTCACGTTTTACATATTCAATCTTTTCTTTTGATCCTTGTTTGGTAAAAAAGGGCCAACAAGTGGTATCAGAGCCTAACGTGGATCAATATCTTTGATTTGAATCCAGTTTCACTCGATTACGACGTGATTTGAGAAAGATTTTTCTTGAAAACTCATTTTCGTTTTTTTCACTGTTTTTGGGTCTTTTGTAGTCATTCTCAGTGATTTCTTCTCTCTAAGACATTAGAAAAACTAAAAATGAGTACATTTATGGTCTTTCACGTCGATTTCCATCAAGTTTAAGTAGGATTTGAGCAAAAAACGAGTCTGAAAATCTGAGTTTTGTTGAACTAATCATCACTTTCGGGCAGCCTATAGAACAATACCATCGAATTTGAAGGTTTCGACCGAAAATCACTGAGAGGAGTTTCGATCGATTTGAATATCGGCGAATCACTGTCGAATTTGAAGGTTTCGATCGAAACTAAATCATTGTGAGGAGTTTCGCCCGATTGAAATCTCGGCGATTCTCAATCTTCACTCAATCGACCGACACGTGTCTCGCCCGAAAGGCTACAGTACCAAATTCCTTGTTTCGATCGATTAATTACTCGACGATTATAGTTCATTTTAGAGTTTCGCCCAATACTCAATCCAAATTTGCCACGCCCAATTTCTATCGATCGAAACTCAATCTTCTTGGATCAAAAGCGACCGAAACTCAAACATTTCTATATATTGAGTCAATATAACTGTATCGCCCAACACTCATTCATCCAATCAGCCTTGTTCAATTTCAATCTATGGAAATTCATTCTAATTGGACCCAAATCACCCGAAACCAGCCTAATTCAAGTTCTTTCGTCCAATGAGCCTTGTTTAATTTCAGTCGATCGAAAGTTATTCTAATTGGACCAATCGGTCGAAAGTCATTCTAGACTTCAAATTGAATCTCCATCGCCCGATTTTATAATCTTAGAATCTCAATCGCCCGATTATCAGCATTTAGATCAAAATCGCCGAGCTTAATTCTATAGGAGTAGAATCGATCGATCACAAATATTAAGTCGACCAAATCTCAATTTCTGTAGAACTCAAATCGTCCTATTCTCAAGTCTTACAAAAAATATCCAAATTCAAAATACAGACAGAATGCATTAAGTGAACTTGCTCATTTATACTCCACTCAAAGCTCTTCAAACATGACTTTTTTTTCCTTTCTTATTCGAAACTAAAATATTTATTCGCAGATATATTTCGCGTTAACGATCATTACCATACAAAACATGGACGGTCTTGCCATTGGATCTGACAATCGTGTACCACTACTAAGTTTGGGAGAATACGGCATATGGAAGCAATGATTCATTAACTTCATCGAAATCGAGGATGTAGATCTTGCAAACGACATGTTTTCCTCCATTTTTGAGGGACCTGCTCAATTTTGGACCATCATCCCTACTCAACCCGATGTTGTTCCTGCAATTCTAGAGAGGATAACTCCTAAGGACCCTAGTCGATACAATGATGCTGAGAGAGCACGAGCCAGAGCGGACAAGCTTGCCCGACACTACGTACTTCAGGCCCTACCAAATGATGTCTATAAGCAAGTCAACGTAATGGTCACTGCAAAGGAAATTTGGGATATTCAAAATGATGGTTGGGACAGAACTTAGCAATCTGTCTAAGAAGTCTAGCATCCTCACTGCCTATGACTCCTTCAAAGCTAAGGAGGGGGAAGAACTTCAAGATGTTTACCTTCACTTCCTGACCATCATCAACGAGATGAGAAAGATCAACATCCAACGCTTCAATTTCGAACACAACATCAAGTTCCTTTCCATACTTCAACCTGAGTGGGGACGGATTGCAGTTCTGGTTAAGCAACAGAACAAAGATCTGGATGCTATGGATATTCACTCCCTACACGATAACCTATCACAATACTCCCAGTATGCCAAAGAAATCAAGACGAAGGAAAAAAACAAATGTCGACATGGAACCAATTGCACTCGTGACCTCTAAGACAAGCAACATGAGCTCGAGAACTTCTAATGGAAAGCAGGTCGTACAATCTGACACTTTTGACAACGCCGAATCTGACCAAGAATATGAGGACGAACTCGAATCAATCAGAAAGAAACTGGCTATGATCTCAGAAACGGTCAATAAGATGAGCGCGAAAAAAATCATCTTCTTCCTTCAACAAACGACGAACCTCGAGCGGGAAACAGAAGTTCGCTGCCCCTAAAGAGGCTGAAACTAAGAAATCTGAAGTATTGAAGAAGTGCTTCAACTGTGGCAAGCCAGGTCACTTCGCTTCTGAATGCTTCAGACCCAAAAAGAAAAATACTGAATACTACAAGAAAAAATTTCAGCTCTCACAGCGCAAGGAGGCGGAAATTGTCTTGGTAGCTGAGGAAGAAGAATGGCTGGAGGACACATCTAACGAGGAGGAAGATGAGATGGCTTTCATGGTGAAAAGCACGATGATGATTCAGACAAGGATGAGCCAGCCATAGTGTCAGACAGGATGGATGTCTCTTCATCCGACCTGGAGGTATACACTCCATCCCTAAATGATTTCGTTAAACTTGAACTAGGATAGCCGAACTCTCCATGCATCGTAAAGACTACTCAGAACTCCAAAGCAATTTTGACAAAAATTATGCCTTACTAAACAAACAACAGGATGGGATAGCCATTCTAAATGAATCCTTGACCTTGTCTGAAACTAAAGCAAAGACTTTAGAAGATCTTATAGAAATAAGGAAAAGCAAATTAGTAATATGAGTATAAGATTGAAAGACAGCGAAGAAGAACGAGCAAATGTATTGTCTCAATACGAACTAATCACGAACGAACGTGTTCGTCTATACAAGAAAGTCAAGGAGTTAGAGGACATTATCACCAAAAGAGGTCAATCTGAACGAACCGTCTTTCTTAGCCAACCTAAAGATGTAGAATTCTATGATCCTCGCGAAGGGTTGGGATTTGAACCCACCACTAACCCAGAAACTGATAAAGTACTCTCTCTGTACAACATTAAACGTTTTGGGTTAAGCATTGAACAACTAAGGCCATTCGTAGGATCAAGTGAGGTGACTGAATCTGAAGAACGGAAACGGAGGAATAAAGAATGGGCTCAAATCATGTCTGACTACACAGAACTCAATAATAGCTACAAAACTAGAGAAATAACGCTCTCTGACGATTACATGTCACCATTTGGACCCGAAATTCAGGAAGGCAGTGACGAACAGGCTAAACCTATTTATTCATCTATCTATATTCCAGAGATCATACGCAAAATAGGTGCCTTGACAGCCTCTCTAGAATCAGAAAAGAAAGCCCACGAAGAAGAGAGAACTACTCTGTTGAGAAAAATTTATACGCTTGAAAACTTTCCTAACTCTTACAAGCCCTCCACCTCCCGTCCTGTTCCGGAATCCTCTACATATAAATGCAAGCAAACTACAACGAAAATTCCTTTATCTCACACTAACTTTGTATCACATGTACCCACAGACAAAGGCGTGAAATCAGAGGAAGCGAAGAAGGTTCGATCTGGCGCAACAAAGAAGACATCAGTCCCTGATAAGAAGCATAGACCAGTCTCAAACCTTTCTTGTCATGTTTCGAAATCTTTTGGATTTCCAAAAATGACTTCTTGTAATGTCGTAGAACGTGTTTCGTTATTTTATACCCTAAAATCAAAATACTGTCATGTAAACAATGATGTATTTTCTCATCCTCATGACAGTCATTTCAGCAAAAACGCTTCCACGTCAAATAGCACTCGTTCTAAGGGCATATCTCCCACGCTGTCCAATCATACTACCAAATCTAAGATAAAGCAACACACCACCTTCAAGACCAAGCCAAACAGGAAACTAAATCAAAAACAAATTGGATTCCGAGATCCCAATTGCATCCCGTAGGAAATCGTCATGCTTGGATTCTTAAACCAATTATCCAACAATCCAGCAAAGAATTTAATCTAGCAACAACCGCGTTAGCTTCTACACCTGCTATCAAAGAAGGGCCCATCGATAAATTGGTACCTAAGCTTACTTGATTCCTTTTTGTAGGTCCGTCATGTGTGGTACTTAGATTCAGGTTGCTCCACACACACGACTGGAAACAAAGAGCTGTTGAGCAACTTCTCTGAGGGATTTCTAGGAAAGGTCTACTACGGAAACGGTCAATCTGCATCCATGTTAGAAACGGGTGATCTCATCCATGACAGGCTGACCATCAAAGGGGTGTCCTATGTCGAAGGACTGAGCTACAATTTATTCAGCATTGGACGTTTCTGTGACAAAGGCTACAAGGTGAATTTTGAGACCAACAAGTGTAGCGTCGCAGATAACAATGGAAGAGAGCTACTCACTGGCCACAGGAAGACAAATCTTTACTCCATTGACCTCAAAACCGTTCGACCGAAGTGCGTCATCGCCCGAGCCTCTCTACATCAGAATGATCTCTGGCATCAGCGACTGTTAGGCCCTATGATTAACAACTCTAAGATCCTAGGCAAGAATTCAAAGTAATTCGACGATAATGATAATCAATAAGATTCGATCGAAAAACTCATTTGAAGAACGATAGAGAGAATTCGAGTAGAGTGAGAAAGTTACTGTTGTTTCTCTCTAGAAATTGAATTGCAAGCCTTTCAGATCAATTTTCAAACTTTCTCTATTCAGCTAAATTGCTTTACATGTATTTATACCAAACAAGCTTGGTATAAATATCAAACTAGTCCTAATCTAAGGACTACTATACAAAATGCCCAAATTACAAGGACAACTAACAAAATCAAGCACAATTAGAAATGGTATTCTACATTCTCCCCTTTGTGCTTGATTGCGTCTCCGCGCTGTTCGTCCTTGTCGGGCGTAGTATGATCTGCGCAAGCCCAGCGCATACTCATAATCTCTAACCGTTTCCCTTAACTTCAGGCGCTCATCGATGTCATCCCGCAAACCATCAGGAGCGGCTCTTCTCTCAAGAACCGGTGGATCCTCAGCATAGTGTCTCCATTGATTTCTTCCAACCTCTGCTCGATGTTCCTCCTGACGACCTTGAGCATTCCGTTGCAAACTTATGAATATCTGTCTTCAGCATCATCCTAGTCTTCTTGGTAATTGGATTATTGTAGGTGATGCCTAGGACCGAGCTGATGTGCACATGATTGCTTGGAAGCCCTTCGATCTCAGGTCTTTTGTTGAGTGGTTCGGCCATGTTGACCTTCTTCATGTTGCTCTACAGAGCCATCTGAAGGTCGTATGCGGCGAAGTATTTGACTTGTCGCATCATGAACCGGTAGAGCCCTTCGAGGCCTTATTTCTTGACGAAGCCTTGAGGATCTTTGCACTTCTCCACGTACAGCTGATAGAGGTTGTATACCTCATCGGCATGGAGATACGGAAGGTCACTCTCTCTTAGTTTCTCTCGAGTTCTGTCCACTCGCTCAATAACGTAGTGAGGTGTTGGAAGTCCTCCTTTTGCACAGTAGACACTGAGGAGTTGGCATATCGGGAAGAGTTCTTTGAAATGACTCTTCAGTCGTTCCTTCGGAATTCCCAGCGTTACGTCCGGTCCTAGTTGGGTCAGCATCCATAGATAAGTCATCCTCTTCTGCTGATCCCAGTGAGAGATCCCTCTCAGCTCAAACTCATCCGGCTTCTTGATTCTGTCCGGTGACCTCCAGATATTCTCAGGGACTTCTTCGAGGAAGGGTATCTCTAATCGGATGTTCTCCCACGGCGTGTCGATCCGAACGGTCCCTGGCATCTGTCTGGTGGGGGAAGCCGCTCGTTGTGCGATCAACTCTGGTAGCCTTGTGATGTCTCTTTGGTAGTCTTCACCTTCCTGAAGTTCGTCTTCGTCTATGATTACGAGGTCCACGGATGCTTGTTGTAAGAAGTGTCGGACGTCCTGAAGCCGTTGTCTCTGATGCTCCTCGGGCATGGAATGGGTCATCCATTGTCCTTCGAAGATATATTTATCTAGGACCTCGTGTGGATTGACGCCATGTCCTTAGGGGCCCAGTTGGTCTGGAGCGACTGAGGTAGTAGCTTGGATAGTTGCTAGGGCCACAAGCATTGCGGCACTTGCTACTTCTTTCGGAAGCAAGGGGCTTGAGTAGATCGGCGGTGTGGGCGGAGGCGTCCGTAGGGTAAAGGTTGGTGGGTCTATATGTGGTAGAGTGGCAGTGCGGTGCGTGGTGTGGGTGGTTTGTGTTTGCGTTTGGGTTTGGGTTTCACCAGCTCCAGCGCTGTCTGCGTAGCGCCCGAGCCTTGTCCTTGGCCACTTGTGGATGTCCTCGGCCTCTTCTCCCCCTCATGATGGTTCCTGATCGTCAGGATCGTCATGTCTGCACCGTGAGTGGGAGATTTGGCCACAGCAAGTGTTCGTCGGTGGCTCAGGATGATCCACCAATCGCCGATAAAGGGATTCTTCTTGCGGCGATCGGATGGAAAGGCCAATCAAGCGAGCGAGGAGTATGTCATGGAGCTCGGTTATAGGGACAGTGTATGGGTTGATAAGGATGGAGGAAGTGGCTAAAGGGTCGATGGGTGTGGGTTGTGGAGGTGTGGGGTTAGTTTGTGACGAAGGGCCTTTTGAGACAGGTGCTTTCTCAGTATCTCTTCGGGATGTCTCGATTGCTTGTAGTACTCTCTCCGTGATTTTGTCTTCCATGGACTATACAGCGGCAGAGAAAGCGGCCTGCTGCTCGTTCGTCACAAAGGGTGCGGACGCCTCCGTGGATGGACCATGGCGACTGATGTCGCCTGTTATCAACCCTTGAGTAGACACCGACTCTTCAGGTTGGCTCACAGTCACTTGAGGATGTGACTGTATGAGACTTCCACCCAATCCTCGAGTCGAATCTTGAAGATTCGCCTCTATGGGTGTTATGGTAGGCTCAGGTTGCGCCTGCGAACTAGACACCACGAGATTTGGTTGCGGCTCAAGATTGAGCAAAGAAGTGCCAGCAACACTTGTAGATGTGGTCAGCATAGTGTCTGGTGCGGTGGTGACGGCCAGGAAGAGGGACTCCAGTTGAATGCTAAGTCTCCTGGGAGTCCTCCTTATCAGGCTTATTTCATCGTCAGACACTGTGTCAGACGGGGTGGCTGTGTGATGAGTGTGGTCACGATCCACGTCCTCCAATGCTTGATTCGTAGTGGAAGAGACCCTTGCCCCATTTCGACCTCGGGCTGTGCTACTGGTTGAAGAACCTCCTCAATGGTTTCTTCGAGCACGCCTACATGTATGGGCACTTCCACTTGATATTCATGTGCAGGAGCCTCGAGCGCCATCTCAGTAGCCACGACGTCTATTAGGGTGTCATCTATGTCGGACATTGGCTCTTCAACCAATTGAGACTCCTGTTGAAGCTCCTGAGCGACAACATCAATCATTGTTTCGTCAGGGCTAGGTTGGTGTTGTGTTGGGGAGGGCTCACATGTACATCTGCCGGGGGCCCCTAATCATTTGCTCACTTAGATTGTGTTCCCGACAGAATCTCTGATACTCAACTCCCGTGGGTCAGCGAGCCTGAGTAGGTTGAGTGGAATCGGCATCGACGGTTGGTCCAAGTCCGTGAGCCGTGGATTATGGAAGAACTTTAGCCTTGGCGGCTGATAGTTTCCTCCGGGAGGCAGCTGAGCGATGTTCTCCGTATGTAACTCCATGAACTCCCTAATGATCACGTTGAACCATCGAGCATAGGGCACGTTCTTCGGTCTGTGATTCTCCTTCAGCCGAATCTGTTCAGCCTGATCATTCAAGATCAGCTGTGCGAAATCGTAATTTCGGGAGAAAGCGAGTCCGTGAAAGATTCACAGTATATTGTCGTTGCCCTTGTCGAAGCCGGCGTGCTTGGGTGATAGACACTTGTTCACGATCCCGAACAGTGTCTTCCAGGGGTGAGGGATACCGCTGCTCTGGACCTGAGCTAACTTGGTGAGCTGCGGTTGATATCCCATTTGCATGAAGTCGTGGACCATTTCTGCGTCCGACGGGAGCGGGTCGTAGTGTCGCTATGTGGCAAGTCCAGTATCATCCAGAACTGGATCTTGCTCATATGAATATGCCGCGTCCCGATTCTCGTTGTGAAGGGGAATGCTCCATTCGCTACAGCTCCTTGTATATATCTCCAGAATTGCTGGAGATAGACCATTGGCACCGAGGCGGTGACCGTCAGTGCGTGCCAAATGGGGTGGCTCGCAGGATAGATACGATGATCTCGTCCGGGCATCGAAAGGTGCTCAGATCGAGCTGGAAGTTTGTATCCTGGACCTTCAGATATAGATTGTGATCGTATATGTGATTGTATCGAGGATAGCGATCCATCTGAAAAGGAATAAAGAGATATAAAAGTTCATTAGTTCATAATTTTTATTATAGTCGAAAATAAGTTTAATTTCATCAAACTATAATATTGTATCAAGTCATGACATGTTTGATGAATTTTGAATTGAAATCATATGATATGCATATAGGATACTTGATTTTGAAAAATGTAATGGCATGATTGTAAATTTGAATTAAACACTTAACGCGTGAAAAATAGTTCGAAAATTTTCTAAGTGTTTAATCGTGGGTAGTGTCACTGTTCATGCCGAGAAATTTTTCGCTTGATAAAATTGGTTTTCAAATTGATTTCCTATGCATTGATTTCAATTGTAATGTCTCCGTTTAATTTTTCGATCGAGAAAATTTTATTTGCTAATGTTCGCTACAATGTAAAAGACTTAGAGAAAAATTTTCTAAGTGTTGAAGTTGAAATCGCGAATGTAGTCGATCAATTTTACGATCGAGAAAAATTTCGTGTAAATTTACGATCGAGAAATTATTTCTCAGGTAAATTTACTATCGAGAAATTTTCTCGATTGAATAAAATTTTTCGATTTGAAATTTGTCGAGCGGTATGTGCTTTTCGATTGTAAGTAAAATTTTTCGCTGCTGATATATTTCTATCGAGAAATTAGTCAAGGAAAGACTAAGTCAATCGTCGAGAAATTTTTCGATCAATTAAATCCTAAGCGGCGAATTTTACGATCGAAAAATTAAGCGTTGAAAAATTAATTTTTCGCTGCTAAATTTTTGCGACCAAATTGAAATTAAATCGAAAATTCTATTTTGCGATAGTATGTTTAACGCTCGATAAACTTTGCATCTAAATTGTATATTCAGTGCTCAAGTTTTTGTTCACCAAAAATCCTAATTAGATTTCTCGATGGTAAATAATTTTTCGGTCAAAATCTTCTATCTTATCGACTAAATCAGAATTTTATCGATCGAAAAACTAATTCGATACAAACAGTATCTCAATTAAATCGGAATTCAATTAAGACTATTTGCGATCGACAAAGTTCTTCGATGGCTTCAAACATTCAAAAGCCCAGTTTCATCCAAACTTATATTTCAGTCGAAGATTCAGATTTTCCGATGATTCATTCTACCAGATATCGAAACTATCTTAAGTGCAGGCATCAAACTCAGATAGAACTCAAAGTGAAGCCTAAATCACTACAAAATAGTTACGGTTTTTCTCAGTTTTGAAGAATAGTCGAAAATCTAAGTCTAAACATGCGAAAAACTTCAAAATGCAGATGCTAACGAAGGTAAATCACACGCAAATGTCAAAAGAATCTCATTTCTACCTTAACAGACAGTTTGCTGTCGAAAATCGAAAGATTTTTGAACAATTTGAGCTGTCTGTGAAAGTTTTTCGCGAGAGAAAATTTTTTGCGATTAGGGTTGCGTGAGAAAAAGTTTTTCGACTGACAAAAAGTAAACTTTTAATAACTCGCTGTAAATCAATGTTGGGTTTGCGATTGGACGTTAAATGGTTCAGGTCCATTACTATTTGCGCTCGAGAAATTTTTGATTCGAAAATTGCTTCTCAATTCAATTTTTCGATCGCAAATTATCGCGGCCAATCAAAATCGTTTCCAACACTGTTTACCATCGAGAAACTTATGATCGTGAATTAAGTCTTTTATCTAGTTTCTCGAAAGTAAGTACTTCTAAAATTTTCAGATTGACCCCTATTTCAAATAAAATCACATTGTAAAGCTCCCCCTCAGAATTAAAATAAATGCAATTAACTCACTGTATTTTCCGTGTAGTAACATCTTGATTTCCTAGCAGAAAGTAAAAATATGTACCACTTAGAAAGAAGATGTTAGAAATAATGGAGTTAATCAGCAATTCTTTTAGGGATTAAATATTTGGTCTGTGACTAGCTCCTTTCCTTGTAGTGTCGACGTCTTGCTCCGTAATTTTGTTTGAAAGAATCTGAAATGCTTAGAGAAAAACGTCAAGAATATTTGGAGCTAAAGCATGATTTTTAAATTTGCTCCCCCTCAAATAATGCTCAAGAATTGACTAAGTATGCGAGCATATGAAATCAATTCAAGTCACGAGCATATAACACACAAATTTACTCATTAAGCACATATACATGGTCCCCGAAAACATGTACTTATAATATTGTGTGAGGGTAAGAGCAATGAAAAATTTATCGCATTTAAACAATTTAGTACCAATGCAATCTAACATTTCATTTAGAATGTGCGATACTAAAACAAATTCGCATTTATTCAATTCAACTCATATGAAACATAACATTTCATGTCAATGTGCGAATTATATATATATATATATATATTTTATTTTAAGTTTATTTATTATTTATTATTTTTTGTTATTTTTTTCGTATTTTACTATTATTATAGTATGGGGTCAGATTATTTTGCTTCGATCAACGTCACACCTAAAATTTACGAAACATTTGAAAGAAGAAAATGCCGTCAAGTCATGTCGTCAAACTAAAGTCCTAAGTTCATAGACTGGTCCATTTCGACAACTCTCACAAGGTTCGCTCTTTCGCTCAATTATTTATTACTTGGGATTTTTATATTTATATCACTCAAGTCAACACAAGCAATTTTAAGTCAATTTACCTGTGATCGAGGCATTTTTTTAATCATTTCACCCAAGCAAGAGACCGTCGATTGGAATCAAAGGGGTGTAAGAGTTTTAGTTTGGCTAGGACTTAGAAGGGAATGAATTTAGGGGAAAGTGAGCTTATCTCTTCGTCATCTTCCATTTCTACGTCCGTCTCCTCTTTTTTTGGCGTCTTTCTTCTTTTCAATCTTTCCCTCTTTTTCTTTTAAGAACTATCCCTTTTTATGTTATGCTCAAGCTGAAGCTCCGCTTCTCCAAGAGGCGATAGAAGATTATCATAGGCGAAGTTCTTCTTGTTGATTCTCGGGCCGATACCGTGCTCCTCTTCTCTTAATCCCTAGAGAGGTTTCAGAGATTATCTTTTTGGAAAAGTTCAGGTTATGGAATTCGTACCCCAGGCTGCGCTCCTCTTCTCGTTCCCGATATAAGACCAGATTATCGTTGGAGAAGTTCACGTGTGGTGCTCCTCTTCCAGTCGTTCTGATGAGCGTACGAGATTATCGTTGAAGAAGTTCGCAGCAGGAACCATGCCACTTTCTACAAGATAGTCGAAGGCAGGTTCCTTTGGTCTGATTTTTGCGCGTTGAGCAATGCCTTCTTTTGTCATCATCCCACTTTTCTTTTGTTTTCTCCCCTCCTTTTCTCGTTTGTACAACCATCCGAAGAGAATAGAATTCGGTTGAAGGCTGGGAATGGGTTTCAAAGGAAGAAAAGGACATCGGAGAAGATTATATGCGGCCGAGTGAGGAATATCCTAAGCGCCCTTATCATTTTCCTACGATCTAAAGCAATGTGAGTATGAAACCAAGTATCGCTAGGTAAGACAAGTTATTGATGTGTGACTCACTCGAGAATTAGATCCAAAGAAAGAAAAAAATGCTTGAATCCTCACATATGTAAAGTGACTTTGTGTCTAGTGGAGCAACCTAATGACCTTTTAGAAACAAGAATGCGACTTGGACTGACAAAATTAAGCAGTTAAATCAATCGCATGTCGGGGTAAAATTCTAAGTGACTTTAGATCAAAGCATCCTAAAGGATTTCGTCATACCCCTTTATATTATAGGTATATATTGTATATTTTTATTATATTTTTATATTTGATATCACGCAAGATAAAGACAAATAAGCATGAAAAACACAGAATAGAGCATGTGATAGCACAGAAGATCATGTAATGCATATGTTACGGAAGATTCAACATGCCTAATTTTCCGACAAGGAATTGGAATCGTTTCTCATCCAAAGCCTTGGTGAAAATGTCGGCTAGTTGGAATTCTGTGTTCACAAAATACATATCTATGGTGCCTTTTTCTACGTGATATTTGATAAAGTGATATCTTATATCTATGTGTTTTGTGCGTGAGTGATGAACAGGATTGCAAGTAATAGCGATGGCACTTTGACTATCACTATATATGGGTATATTATTTAAATTGTACCCATAGTCGCGAAGCTGTGTCCGCATCCACAGCATCTGGGAGCAACAACTGGCTGCAGCCACGTATTCTGCTTCGGCCGTCGAAGTTGACACACAATTCTGCTTTTTAGATGACCAGCAGACCAGCTTTTCGCCTAGAAATTGAGCGCCACCGGACGTGCTTTTCCTGTCCATTCGGCAACCTGCATAATCAGCATCAGTGTAGCCAATAAGTTTGAAGTTCGTACCCTTTGGATACCATAGTCCAAGGGTAGAAGTGCCCATAAGGTAACGCAGGATCCTTTTAACCTCGAGCATATGGGATTCTTTGGGATCGCTTGAAATGGGCACATAAGCAGGTGGCAAACATGATATCCGGCCGCTCGAAGTGAGGTAGAGGAGAGATCCAATGATGCTGCGATACAGTGTGATGTCGACCGACTTGCCGAGGGATCGGCATCCAACTTGCAGCTTGGTGACATAGGAGTGCTGAGAGGCTTGCTCTGGTCTTGATGGAATTTCTTCAGAATATCCTTGATGTATTTTGTCTGACTGATGAAAATCCCATCTTCGAGTTGCCTGATTTGTAGTCCTAAAAAGAACTGCATCTCTCCCATGTTACTCATCTCGAACTTGCTTTTCATTAGATGTCCGAACTTCGTGCAGCCGTGGATTAGTTGATCCGAAGATGATGTCGTCGACGTATACTTGAACGACCATAAGATCTTTGTCTTGCCATCCTCGTATGAATCCAGACTTTACGAGGAATTCACTCAGGACATCGTACTAAGCACGTGGGGCTTGTTTTAGTCCATAGAGAGCTTTATCCAAGTGATAGACGTGATCAGGATGTTCTTGATCAACGAAGCCTTCCGGCTGAGCGACGTAGACTTCTTCTTTTAACACGCCATTGAGAAAGGCGGTCTTAACATCCATCTGATAGACTTTGAAGTCTTTGTGAGCCGCATAAGCCAAGAGAATGCGGATAGCTTCGATTCGGGCAACAGGAGCATATGTCTCGTCGTAGTCGATGCTTTCTTGTTGATTGTATCCCTTCGCAACTAGCCTTGCTTTGTTCCGGATCACTTCACCATCTGCATTTTTCTTATTTTTGAAAACCCATTTCGTTCCGACTATTGTTTTTCCATGTGGACGGGGTACCAGGTCCACACTTGAAGACATTCGAATTGGTTGATTTCCTCTTGCATCGCAATTATCCAATCCGGGTCTCGTAGTGCGTCTGCTACCTTAGTAGGCTTGTTTTGGCTCAGGAAGCAGCTAAATAGACCGTGTTGACAATGTGTCCTCACTCCATCCGAAGGATCGCCAATTATCTGATCAACCGGGTGACCTCTAGTCCACTTGCGCTCATGAGGCAAGGCTGAAGTCAATGCGTCAGCCATATGTGGGTTTAGATTTTCCGATTGATCATTTGTTTGAGGAGGTTCCAATACTGCACTTGGATCGATCTTCTCTGATAATACTTCCCGATGACCACTGTAGGTTCTTCGTTATTCTGTGGCAGTTCTGTATCGGGTGAGTTACAGATATGAGAAGAACTTGGTACGTCGGTCTCGTCGGGTGGGGAATCCACTGTAGGCGTAGCAGTGCATGAACGATATACTGGTTCGAAGAGAGAACCCAAATCGTATACTACAAGTCTCGTTGCTTCTTCTGACGTTGAATTCGGAGTTCTTGCCATCTTCTGTTGGTTTTGTGCCAACACACCAGTGATTACGGGTTCTGAGATGTTGTCTTCAGAAACCAACGGTTACGGGTCCTGAACTGAGTTGTGCGGGAGCCATCTGGTTAGGCACGGGTCCTGGACTGAACTGACCAGAAGCCTTATCTCTGCCACTTCGTGGAAAGTGACATTATAGCTTTCCTTAATTGTTCGGTTGGACTTGATGTATACTCCGTACGCTTTTGATGTTGAAGAATACCCGACGAAAGTTGCTTCGAATGCTTTAGGGTCGAACTTTGCACGTTGCTCTCTGTCGTTCGCCACGAAGCACTTGCACCCGAAGACTTTAAGGAATGAGATGTTGGGCACTCTATTATTCACAATCTCGTACGGAGTCTTGTTGAACCGTTTGTGAACCACCGTCCTGTTTTGGGTAACACAGGCGGTATTGACTGCTTCAGCCCATAGAAAGTGTGGAAGTCCTGAATGGATCAGCATTGTACGAGCTGCTTCCACTAGTGTTCGTTTTTCCTTTCAACGACCCCATTTTTTGAGGTGTTTTGGCGGCTGAAAATTGTTGACTTACACCAAGTTTCTGATAAAATGCACTGAGGTGGTTGTTCTTGAACTCAGTGCCGTTGTCTGTTCGAATAACTTGAATAGTCTGTTGCAGCAGATTTTGAGTAGTGTTCACAAAGTTGATAATCAAGTCAACGGTCTCATCTTTGGTTCGGAGGAACTTTGTCCACGTGTAGCGAGAGTAGTCATCAACGATCACTAGCACATACTTTCTTCCATTGATACTCTGAGTCTGCATCGGCCCACAGAGATCCATGTGTATGAGTTCCAATGGTCGAGAAGTAGACGCAATTTGCTTGACGTGATGAGATGCTCGCTTCATTTTTCGCAATTGACATGCCGAACACTGATGCTCCCTTTGTAGTAGTATAGTTGGAAGACCGTGAACCAACTTTTTCGTAGAAAACGTTGGAGAGCTTTCATATTAGATGAGACAGTCGTTGATGCCATAGGCTGTTCCTCTGTAAATCAATCTGAGAGATGAGCCATACAGCTGTCGAGGGCCGCACGGACGTCAGGTTGATCGTGTAAAGATTGGATTTCCGAAGTCCTTGACGGAGTTCTGTGTCCTGACTATCCAAATTCTGCACCGGTCAGCATGAAAGACCACCTGGAACCCTTTGTCACAGAACTGGCCTATCCTGAACAAGTTATGGCGGAGACCTTCGACATACGAGACATCTTTTATTGTCAGATTCTCCATATGATATCTCCAAATCCAAGAATTGAAGCTGAGTCATTGTTTCCGAATCTGACTTTGCCGTTTGGTCAGTCTTTGTAGTTGCTCAGCAGCTCTTGTTTACCAGTCATGGTGTGGAGCAACCAGAGTCGAGGTACCAAACATGATGGACCTGCAAAAACAAATTAGAGAGCTTTAGGTACCCACTTAAGCATGGTCCTCTCAGATTAGCAGATTTAGTGTTGGTTCAGATATGATTCCTAAATTTTTATTCGGAGAAGTTTTAATAACCCATTCCATTTTCGGAGAAGTGGATTTGGGTTTTGCCTCTATAGGAGACTTGGCCTTTTTGGCTTTTGTCGTCCTAGGCGGAGATTTAGGAACCCATTTGGAACATTGCAGGGAAGGTTAATTTCAGCACGTACAAATGCTTTGGAAGGTTTGACCGAGGAAAAGATATTTTCTTTCGATAATCTTCTAAGGTGCTTGGGGGACTCAATCTTTACGGGATACCTTAGGTGAGTACAGGCATGTACAACGCCATAAGCTTTCTTTATGGCTGGATCTATTTTCCTACGGGTCTTCCTTGTGGCATTTGTTTCAGAATGATTATTGGTAATTTTTGAGGTAGAGCCTATTTCGAATTGTCGCTTCTAAAGGTGATAGGCTGAAGTGAACAGGTAGAAGCAATTCTATTGAACGTAGAAATGGCTCTTTTATTACTACGAGTGTCTTTTATTGTAACAGAAGGAGTAACATTTTAGAAACATTCAAATCTACTGGCTCCTTCTTTATCTTAGAACTAGACACTCTCGCCTTCGTTTTCAGTGCTGGCCCTACGCTCCCTGTGGACGCAGGTGAAATAGAATTAGTGTTAGCACTTTTAATAGAATTATTAATGCTTTTTTTATCTTTCGAAGGCGATTTTCGATTTCACAACGCTTTTTGTAATAGCGTGAGAGGTAGTTTTGAGAGGATGAGGAAGCCTTGAGATTTTCCATCTCCTTAAGAATTTTTTCTTTTCAGCTTCGAAATTCTCTCGTTCTATCTAATTTTGCCTGTGACTCCTCTATCTGTTTTATGATAGGGGGTTTGTAGAGAGAATTTTGATAATTAACCTTTTTGACTTCCTCATAGTGGGTTTGAGAATCAGGAGGTAGAACTTGAACTAAATCACTGACGGGGTTAGAGATGGTTTCCTGTTTTTGTCTCTTTCATTTAGTTCATTGTAGTCAAAGGGAATCTCAGGCCCATGTGAGGCTTGTTTAATAATGAATCGAAGCATTTTCATATGTCGATTCCGTAATGTTTCTAAGTGAGGTTGCAGCTAAACCCATGTTCTTAATATCATATATTTCTTTCTTCCGTAAAACTTGTGGGTTAGTGTAACCTATGCCTTCTATTGGATTATAGAACTCTATATCCTTGGGCTTGTTTAAGAATATCGTCTGTTCAGAATGTCCCCTACGCGTAAGAAGATCATCTAATTTTTTAATTTTGCATATAACTTCTTGCGTTCCTCAGTTAGAAGAGCTAATTGTTTTCTACCGTTAGTTTAGCGGCTTGACAGGCATCTAGTTCCTTACTAAGCTCACTAACCTTAGCATTTGATATTTCTAATTGAGCTTCTAAGTTAGTGATCGTAGAGGTAGCTTCGGTTATCCTACAATTTAAGGTGGCTTTCTCGTTGAGATTCCTAACCAAACAATTGTAGTTATTTGCTAGCCTATCTTCTAATTCCTTAATCTTTTCACTATGCTGTCCTAATTGAGGTTGACTAGTCTCTCTAGAATGTAGGCTCTTAGTATTCTTCTATTTTCGCACTAGAGCTCCTAAGTTTCGATTCGAGACTATCTATCTTCTCCTGAGATCTCTCAAGTTTATTCTCTACTTCTTTTATACTTTTCTCCTTTGATAACATGGGATCGATTCCGTCGTCCGTACGATTGGATGTTTCGGTGTCTGATTCATTTGTCGAGACGGGCACGAGAGCTAAATTCCTTCTTCAGAACTCGACGTGTCCTCGAGCCATTGGTCCTGTTCGGCCATCAGAGCTACTCCAGCTTCCTTATGTTTCGTCAATTGGAGCTTCCTGGAGTAGTAGTTGGCATCTCTCTTCTTTGAAGAGTGCACTCTCTGGCGAAGTGACCGGGCTTGCCACAGTTGAAGCATCTGTTAGCCTCCTTAGGTTCTTGACTTCGAGCTCTCTAGTGCACGTTCTTTGTTTTTAGAGCTTTGTAGTCCGAAGTCTGAAGACTTTTTCTTGAAGTACTTCTTGCTCATCATTTGTCCTATGAGAGCTAACTGCTTTCCTAGAGCTTTCAAATTTGGCTCAACGTCGGAGTCTGATTCTTCTTCCGACTCTGAAGGTGAAGGAGGCCTAACGATCTTTTCCTTTCTTGATCTTGAGCTCCTCTTCTCCGAGACACAGGCAACAGTGTCTCGGTCTGTTTGCCTTTCTGCTCTTTGAGAATCTCGCTGATATCATCCTCTGCTGGGCGAGATTGTCAAACACGGCATGGGACATCCAACTCCTCTAGATCTTTATTTTGTCGAATCTGAGTGGATATTTTCTTCCATTCCGTGGCAGAGAGGATAGAAAATCTGTTTTGTCTCCATATTAGTCTTTGTGATTTCTATCTTCATCATTCGTGAGAAGAGTGGGTATCTTTGGTAAATCTCGTATAGACTCTCCTCCGGCTTTGCTTTGAAGGAGTCGTAGTTGTGAGAATGTTCGCCTTTTTGGCCTTTCTGCCAACTTCCGTCCTCTGCATCATCCTATGCAGTTCATCCACATTCCTTTAGCCGATGAAAGGCTATCAATTTGTCTGTATATGTCATTGGGGATGCCCCGCATGAGGGTATTCATGGCTACTAGATCAGCCTTAGCGAGGCCCTTTCCTCTAGAGAGTATTCCCTAGGCTCCTTTAGTCGCCTAGAAGGTGGAATTGGAGGGTAGCTATTTCTTCACCGGGTACATGGACCCAGAATTGTGCCGGTCCCCTCTTCAGGAGACTGCAGTAGGTTTTCAGCTTGATCTTTTAGAGCGATGAAATTTGGGAAGCGGCTTCTCCACACAATATATTCGCCTCTTTGCAAATCGGCGGACAGTTGTCATTTCCGAGCGAGTAAGCATCCATTTTGTATTTGTTTGTCGAGTTGTTGAAGGATCTTCGTTAAGTGTTTTGAAGGTGTTGAAGATGATGTAATGTGCTTCACAAGTGACAAAGTTTGTTAGTAGCGTTTGATTCGGAAAATAAGTTCGAGAATTATTTTCGATTCAATCTTTAAAGTTTGACTGAAAGTAATTACGTCGAAATAGAAATATACTATTTACTGTTCTCTGTGCGAGAAAGTTTGTCAGCGAAATATTTTACGAGTGAAATAAATTGCTCAAAATCTTTCGGTCGAGAAAAATGTCCTGATCGTGAATTTATTTCGATCGTAAAGAAACAGTACGTTAGTAAGTTTCTCGACAAGTCAAAATAAATCTGTTGATTAGAAAGTTTCTCGCGTGTAAATGATTTTCGCCTGGTCAAACGTTAAAGGTTGACCGAAAAAGTTTTTCAAGAGAAAGTTTTTACGAATGCAAATCAAAATTAGTCTCTCTCGAAAAAGTTTTTCGCTGAATAAAGCTCGAGAAATATTTCTAACTAAAATCGTTTCTAGTGATGACGATTCTAGCGCTGACTTCGTATACTGACCGAGAAAAAATTCTCGCGCCAAGTTTTTTCGATCGAGAAACTAATCCGATCGTAAACCTAGCGAGAAAATTAGAACGATCCATAAAAATTCACATAATACGATAACACGGATTCAAGCAAAAACAAGGAAAGACAGTGAAATTACAGGTAATTGCTCGCAATCAATTACTGACTACGCACGAACAATCAATTAAACACGTTATGAAGCAAAATATGTTGAATTTGAGCAAAATCAGAACGTGTTCTTCATGTTCTTCGCAAACAGTAACTCGCAGAATCGATTCAATCCTAAATCCGAAGTTCAAACAGCTACAAATTTGATCGAAATCAATATTAGCACTTAAACCGAGCACAAAAACATCAAATTCAAGTCAATTAAGCACATATTATGCTATTGGATCGAAATTTTTTTTGCACCAAACTGTTCTTCGATGAACAGTAACCAGAAAATGATTTTCGATCCAAATCTAACAATTTTTATTCAAAACAGAACGAATCTGCTCTGATACCAGTTGTTAGGTCCTAAGATTAACATCTCTAAGATTCTAGGCAAGAATTCAAAGTAATTCGATGATAATGATAATCAATAAGTTTCGATCGAAAAATTCATTTGAAGAACGATAGAGAGAATTCGAGTAGAGTGAGAAAGTTACTGCTGTTTCTCTCTCTAGAATTGAATTGCAAGCCTTTCGGATCAATTTTCAAACTTTCTCTATTCAGCTCAATTGCTTTACATGTATTTATACCAAACAAGCTTGGTATAAATATCAAACTAGTCCTAATCTAAGGACTACTATACAAAATGCCCCAAATTACAAGGACAACTAATAAAATCAAGCACAATTAGAAATGGTATTCTACAGCGACTTTCTCATCTCAATTCAAAGACCTTAACAAATTGCGATCAGAAAACTTGGTCAAAGGACTTCCCTCTTTCAGATATCACAAAGAGCATCTCTGTTCGGCATGTGAAATGGGAAAGATAAGGAAAGCATCACATCGGACCAAAAACATTGCCTCAACCTCGAAACCTCTCGAACTCATTCATATGGACCTATGCGCACTCAGACCATCAATGGTGCGAAGATTTGTTTTGGTTATTGTAGATGATTTCTCGCGTTACACATGGACATAAGTTCTCAGAACCAAGGACGAAACTCCAGGTCTAATAATTGAGTTTATCTAAACCGCACAAAACTCTACCAAGTAGTGTACAAATCATCAGAACTGACAATGGGACAAAATTCAAGAACCAAAAACTCAGTGACTTCTATGCATCACTGGAATCACCCCAACAGTTCGCAGCGGCAAGAACACCTCAACAAAATGGTGTGGTTGAGTGCAAGAATAGACCTTAGTTGAAGCAACTCGTACACTCCTTATTAACTCCGAACTAGCTTACTTCTTGTGGGCCGAAGCATTGAACACAGCATGCTTCACTCAAAATCGTGGCTCTCTCCACAAGAGATTCAATAGGACCCCCTACGAGTTGATAAATTGTAGAGTGCCGGACGTCTCTTTCCTGAGAGTCTTTGGATGCAAGTGCTATGTAGCAAACGATCGTGAAGATAGAGGCAAACTCGACCCAAAAGCATTTGAAGGGATACTGGTGGGATAATCAGCAACATCAAAAGCTTATCGAGTATACCTCAACGAGAAAAGATCTATTATGGAAAGCATTAATGTAACGATGAAGTAGACCGAGTAGCTTCTGCACAAATCAGTCCAGAACCGGACTTTCTACGAGAATTGACAAAAGCTCAACCAAGCACCTCCTCCGTGGGCGAACTTCAAAGTCTAATACCTTGAGCGACATGGAACTCGATCTCTTATTCGAGGATCTTTCTCTCGGCCGTCGCCACCCACTGCTCACCAACAACATATGTAGCGCCAGGAAATAATGATCCTGCAGAGACTAGCAATGACAATTCCCCTCCTACGATGGAAAATCTCACATTGATGACGACAGTGAACCCCCAACTGATACTGAGACTGAGATCATCTCCAGCTCAGCCGCTGAAACTCCTCAGCCCTCGGATTCAACAATAGAAATCTCTTCAGGAGAGTCAGTAATACCTCAACCTGGAGAAGAATCGAACATCAGGCTGATCAGAGTGAAGAAAGCAATACACGATACAAATGCAGCTGGATCACACAACCTGGTACACGAAAGTGGGCCCCAGCACACCAAAACTCACAAATAATTAGGGACCCTTCCACTGGTGTAACAACTCGAGCAGCAACGATAAATGAAAGCCTATATTCCTACTTTCTCAGTCAAGAGGAGCCCAGCAATTGTGA